>CAUYLG010049819.1:0-164095 GCA_963573385.1 Cacajao melanocephalus
TGTATCTTAAAATAGATCCAAGATGGGGAGAAATGCCAGATATAGGTGATGGGGAGGAAGGCAGCAAACCACACTGCCATGTGTGTACCTATGCAACAATCTTACATGTTCTTCACATGTACCCCAAAACCTAAAATGCAATAAATATATATATACATATATGTATATATGTGTATATATATATATATATATATATATATATATATAAAATAGATCCCTCAAGGGAGAAAACATGTCTTATGCGTCTTTGTACTTCCTAATGGTAGATATTTATTTGATACATAATATATTGACTGGATAACAAATTCAACATGATGTAGATGGCTAAATATTACCAGAATTTATATAAAGTATAATCTCATTTAAGAGGGTATTGTGTTCACAATTAAATGTGGAAATGACCAAGGGGGAAAACCATACATAAAAATAAATTCCACATTTTCTCAAAAACAAAAAAAAATCTGGGCACAGGAAATACACTAATGAATAAAGGGTAAAAAATCAAAATTTTCTCATTTGGTTATTTTTTTTTAAATGACTTTCAGTAAGACACCTAATTATATTATACATGGATAGTTTCTATTGCTATTACATACAAATAAAACAGTAAGAACATGGCTTCAGAAACAGTCCAATTATAGTACAGGATCTGCAAACACATATTTTTAAATATGCAGTCTCTATGTCAGTTAAAATTTTCACAAAGCCACACACTAAAAATTCTACAAACAGTTATCTATAATTTTCACTAAACAGCTTATTTTAAACAAATAGTTGCTATTCTAAGGTGAATTAATTAGGAACTATATTTGTTTTCTTTGGATGTACAACTGCAATCAAGTCATGTAAAGTTTATTAAAGCTTGATGATTTTTTTCAACAGTGCTTCAGGCTCTACATTCAATCCAAATACACACATACCAAAAATATCTATTTCAAGTTTTGAGTCTCAAAAGGATATAAATGTACTTTAATTACTCAAAGGTTTGTTAAATAAACACTAAAAAGTTTGATTGCCAAATGTATTATCTTAGAAAGAAAAAGAGACTGATATTTTAAAGACAGAGAGTTCCTAATATTAAAATTCAACATGTAATTATTCTCCTACCATCATTGGATTCTAAGTATAGTCTTCGGGGTAGCAGCTTCCCTTCCTGTAAGCCAGGCTATGGGGAATTCAGAAAAGTGGATTGTGTTTGGAACAGAGGGGCAAAGAGCCAGCCAGCACTCCTGTGGCCAGGGGGACAAATGTTATTCAAGCCACCGGATGAATAGGCTGTGATTTTTTGCTAGGTTATCTTTTGAGTTATTCCTACTTCCTCTATATGAACAACAGTTAGACTCTCATGCTCAGTGTTCCTTTTTGTTCCAACATTCTACATGCCAAAAAACAAGGTCAGGTACAGCGATATTGCCTGACCTGAGGAGTTTTAACAGAGTGACTTTTATTACATAATATTCCAAAGACACTTTGGAAAGTTTTTTTAAAAAAATCAAATGTGGCACATATACACCATGAAATACCGTGCAGCCACAAAAAAGGATGAGTTTATGTCCTTTGCAGGGACATGGATGAAGCTGGAAACCATCATTCTCAACAAACCCAAGAACAGAAAACCAAACACCACATGTTCTCACTCATAGGTGGAGTTGAACAATGAGAACTCATGGACACAGGGAGGGGAGCATCACACACCAGGGCCTGTCAGTGGGTGGAGGGTGGGGGGAGGGGTAGCATTAGGAGAAATACCTATTGTAGATGTTGGGTTGATGGGTGCAGCAAACCACCATGGCTCATGTACACCTATGCCACAAACCTGAATGTTCTGCAAATTTTCTCAGAACTTAAAGTATAATAATAATTTAAAAAGCTAAAAATCTTTATTTGTGACATTGCATTTTCAAAATAAAATGTTAAATCTACCTTAAAAAAAGAGAAAAAATCAAATGTGATCATTCTTATGGCAAAAAGGAGACGTGTGTGAAATTTTTATTTTTAACAAACTGCCATATTTGAAAATCCCAATCTTTCATCTGTATTTGCTCTACTTGGTATTGTGCAAGTGAGTAGCAATACATGGATCAACAAAACTTGGTTTCTTCCATTAGACTCATCGCCTAGTGGGAGAAAACAGATAAGAACACAAGTTACAATAAAACAGAATGGTAGAGAAACACTCAGGATTCTGTGGGAACTGAAATCAAGTATGCTTCATAACTGAGATTTTGGAAGGCTTCCACAAGGCAAAGGATCACTTGGGCAAATCTCAACAGGTGAACAAAAAAAGGGAACAGGAAGATGGAGATAAAGGGAAAGGACAGGCTTCTAAGAAGCAGATATCAATATATGCAAAGCATAGTAAACACCATAGTGTATATTGCAAAAGACAGGAATTTATTCACAACTATAGAACATGTAAAAAATGTTTTAGATTTTTTAAATGAATTTTCTTTTGCTCCGGACGCCTCCTTTCTCCCCTACCATTTTCACTAGGAAGTAGAAAGAATACTGAGGTTCTAAACAAGCCCCCCCGCCTTGACATAAACTGGATCTCTTTGGAGAAGCCTGTTGTATTTCAAGGTTTCTTCATCCTTCTTCGTCTTTGTTACGCCTCTGGTAGCCTCCAGATGGCACAAGGAAAGCTCATGTAATTTCATCGTGGAAGGAAGGGGTGTCTTGCCTCTGTGTGGTCCTTCTCTACAGGCTTTTACTGATCTCCCACTTGAGATGTCATTTTATTGACTGATATCTGGATGTTATCCAGCTGCAATAACTTGTGGGAATTCTTTTTGTATGGACAAGTGTGTGTGAGTGTGGCTCCTGGAGAAAGCAGCTGTTCCTCCCCCTAGCCCCCCGACATGGCTTAGCCTCCTGAAACTCAACTCTGTCTTCATTTGGCCAATGATTTTAGAGAATCTGCCTTTGCACCGCCACATGGTGGCTTTCTCTTAGCTGACACACTCAGATACTCTCTGAAACTCCCATAGCATCCCATGACAACCTCTGAATCTCTTTCATGACATTTGGAGGCCATGAGAAATAAGGGATGTCAGGCTCTCTCACACTCTCTACCTTACCCTGCCACAATTTCTCCTCAGATTCAGGTCCACATATTGGTACCGGGACTGAATCAGAGAACTTGAAATTTTCTGTGTATGATCTTGTGGTCCAGAGGAACTAGCTCTGCAGTTACTTCAAACCATTCTCATTGTTTAACTGACTTCACTGGAGTGGGTGGAGGGGTCAGGAAACAAGACATTCCTGGCAAATTGATTGTCCTGCTCTCTCTCTCTCTCTCCTAGATAAAAGGAAGGCTCTCTATACCCTTCCTGTTAAAGAAGGATTTCCTTTGTATTATTTCTATTTATTTTTTTATATTCTCTCATCTTTGCCCTAGGGGAAAAAAAACTGCAGGAAAACAAAAAGATGTTTGATTGCTGAGAAGGGACAATGTATTAGGAAATATTTCAAACAATATTTTTCTAATTTAACATATTTGGGGAATTACATGTGGTTTTAGTGTAGTGGCTATTAAATTCCTAAAGGCACAGATCCCCAATTTGGGAAATGATGTACCCAAGCTCTTTTAGCTGATACTACAAACAGGAAAACAGCTTTACAGTCAGATATTTTCTTGACTGAGGAAGGTGAGTTAGTGATTAAGAGCGAGAGCTCTGAAGCCACATTATCTGGGTTCAAAGTTCATATCCACCACCTATTTAGTCTTTACACTTGGGAAATTTACATTACTTATTTTTGTGCTTTAGTTTCCTCATCTATAAAAGAGCAAAGGCAATAGTTCCTACTTTGAATAACTGCTGTGAAAATGCAATAATTGTGTATAAAAATTTAAAAGAGTGGCTGGCATGAAGAAAGAACTCAAAAATGCTGGCTTTATTAACATTCATGAAAATTAAACTTAGTGTTTTTTAATCTGGTGAGAACAATCCATCATGACCCATGGTGAATATGCAATATATATAATTAATCCTTCACCTGTAAAGTTAATCTTTGAAATTTTAACCATTTTTCTTTTAGCAGAATAGAAACAAATAAACACCATGTTAAATCTCATCACTATTTAGACATGCAACCTAGAATAACAAGGCTTAGTTAAGTCAGTGTTAGATTTTAGATAATCATCACATATGCTTATTTACCTAAAAGGCAGTAGCCACACAATTTTCTCTTTATTCCATTTGAAAATAAATTATTTCCTTGATGTGTATTCATGACTTTTGTTATAGTTCATGGAAATCTTGCGGTCAAGCCAGAAGGCAAAATTTGGCCCTAA
The DNA here is from genome assembly GCA_963573385.1 of Cacajao melanocephalus. Taxonomy (NCBI): domain Eukaryota; kingdom Metazoa; phylum Chordata; class Mammalia; order Primates; family Pitheciidae; genus Cacajao; species Cacajao melanocephalus. Next base: position 4,295 of record CAUYLG010049819.1, read on the forward strand.
GGGAGACCAAGGAAGATACCATGACAATTTGTTCTTTCTTAATCATATAGGACAACTTGAACAAGTAGTAGTATTGAAGAGTTTGATCCCTAGATGCTACTATAACTGTTGAGGCACCTTGAGGTTATCCTGCCAATTATATTTTAATAAAGATCTGAGTATGACTTGATTCATCCATGATTATATTTTAATTTCTCTTTACTACTCCATTTGCTACATGGATTTGATTCTTAAATTAGCCAATATTTTCTTCATCAGCAAAGAACAAGAAATTGTGACAACGTTTTTAGGCATGGTGATCTCTGAAAAATCTAGAAATTTAATGAAATGTTAATTTGGAAGGAAGTGAAAAAAACTTTAAGAGCCATTCAAAAATGAACAAGGAAAAATGTGGTAATAAACCCCTGTGATGTTTACAGTTTTAAAGGAAGACAACAAAGTGACATAGTTTACTTTAAAATGTTTAATGTAAATAGTGATTGATAAATTAAATGCCAATAAAGAAGGTTAAAGTAAATATTGCATACCAAAGATATTTTGAAGTTAGAAAAATAGACAAGATACCTGCATCATCTTTAACAGAATTCAGCAAACTAGAGCACTCCAACTATAAACAATAAAAGGCATTAAAATATGTGAAGCCTAACTTTAAACTTGTAATTGCTGTAAAAATCTACATTATTTCTGAAGAATGGATGATTTGCTGAATAAAAGATTTACTGGAAAGAAGTAGGCTCATGCACACTTAAAGATGTTTAAGCATGATAAAGTTCTTTTATCCTCCCAAAGAGTAAGGAAATTCTCAGATTTGACACAGCAGGTGTAGAGTAGATTGTGAATAAAATGAACTTTCTTGTCTCTGAATCTTTTTCTTTTATATTTGTAAGTGCCATCATAAGCCTTTGGGAAAGCTTTGTTTTTGTTAACATGAATACGGAAATTGCTGTGTATATAAATGGCATAAAGATAGTAGTTTCAGTTCTTGAGCAACAGATCACTCTTCCTTACTAATAAAATTGATAACTGCATTAGAAGTTACAATATATAGCTCTACATTCAGTAGAAATAATCACACATGAGTGTTTTTGAATGACTGAAGAAAAGAACAATTACAGGTTGTAAAATGTAGTATCAAGATACAGATTTTTGTATTTGAATCAGGAAAAAAAGGTAATTAAAAGAAATGAAGCAACTCATTTAAAAGATTTATAGGCAACTTTCAAAAATTGGGACTCTGGAAATCAAAAATACTCTTGGATACTTCCATTTCACTATGGACAGGCACTAACAACCTATTTAATGAAACAGAATGGGCCAGTGGAATACTTGTTTTAACAATGACTTAAGACAAAATTTTGATGAATTTCTTAGTGTCTGTAATATACTGAGAATTTGCCTATAACTTCCAAGTGGCCTGGAAACTCATTAAAACATGAGATCATCAGAGTTTACTGAACAGGAATTTTATCTTCCCTTTTCTCCATCTATGGCTCTACCACTTTTGTAGTCCCACTCCCCCAAAATAGTTAGAATGCATTGTATAAATTAATGCTCAAATAAGACACCTTATGTTAGTTATAATTTTCACTTCCAACTGCCCATGTATTTGTCTTGTTTATTCCTCTGTAACTTTATGTATTGTTTTCAAACCCCCAACAAACATATAGCAATCTACCTGTCAGTCACATACTTTCTTCTAAAAGCAGCCACTCTTATATATCAAGTATTTCCCACGCTATGAACATCTATTTCCAAACAAGTTTAGGACAAGTGAAGATATAAATATAAATGTGACAATGTCAATTAGAAACAATCTTATAAAAAAAGCTTAGGAGCAAAAAAAAAAAAAAAAATCTGGATTTTACTTATCTCAAAATCATTCTCTTAAAAATATTTTTATTAGAAATTGTACAGAAATACTTTATAATCTGAGGAAATGTAAGACAAGATTTTAAATTTACAACATATAATAATAATAGAGAGTCTCACAGAGCAAAAAATAGCATCAGTACAACTTTTCCAATGACTAGCTGACAGAAAGGTGTAAGTAAAGGTGTAGACAAAACAATAAAATCATTTTGTTGTGCACATTTATGTGCATTCAAACCAGAAAAAGAGTAAAAAAAGGAGCAATGAAATCTGCAGGAATACACATTTTTAACGTTTTCTTATAATCTGAAATAATCTATATTACATTCAATTTATGTGGAAAAGTCACTATATGGTTTCTAAACAGAAATGTACTTGCCGGTTATCCCAAGGTTATAGTTTTTTATGCATGTAAAAATTAAGGTTTTAAAAATGTTTCTTAAACTTGTTTTATTAAAACAGTCCAAAACAACAAGAATTATTTCATTGGCCAATCACTCTAACCTTACCCTGTATATTACAGCTTGGGCTAACCAATCAAAATGCAAAATATTAGCAAGGTCACAGTAGTATAACAAAACATACTACTATATTTCACAGATTACAAAAGACATTAAAATTCTGATACCCCATTCATAAGGAAAAGATTGTAATGAGAATAGAAAATGGCACAACATTAATTCATTGTGTGACAAAGAATATAATGAGAATGGGAAATAGTACAAACATAACTCATTCTTGTTACAGTTTTAAGATTGTAATGTCATGGTTCATATCACATACTTAGCAAGAAGGTGGTAGCCAACGTGTTGTAATATTTAATGGCTATTCTGAATTTAGTGAGAGCATTATTATATATACAGGTAGATATATACTATTTTAAAACTTTCAGTTTTGGGAATTCGTGTATTTAAAAATTAAACAATGTTGCTAAAAAGTTTCATTTGAAAAGATAGCATGTGTATGATTAAAATGTGAAGAGTGTCATAAATCCAGTAGACAAGTGAAAATATGAAACTAAAATGTGCTATTGGATACATTCAAATTAATATTTTAAAATATAATAAAATATATTGGTAAGCAATTGCCTTAAATCATTTTATAAAGCAATGCATGATTTTATAAAATATGCAACTATTACATTGCAAAGTCAGAGAATGCCTGCAGAGTGGTTGCAAGTCTTCACTTGATAATCGGTTCTGCTCTCTGGCTATTCTGAAGAGAACAAATATCCTTCCCATAAGAACTGGAGGCAATATTCTAGTAACTATAGAATATTGGGAAAGTAAAGTTGCTATTTTGCAATAAAAATATTATTTTTAATTGCAATATAAATAGTCTAATGAGCATGTGTGGTCAGGAAAATGTTTTTTAAAGGTCTAAAAAGTTGCTTTTAAGCAATTATAAAAATAACCAATGACAATGCCATTTCACCAGCTTTAAATTATCCACACATGTAGGAGGGCATATTATGGATGGTCACAGACATTTCATGTATGTGTGTGTACATTTAAAAATGCATTCCTTTCTTCTCCCTTGTCGATTCTACTTTTTAATTACATAAGCAGTGGTTAATATTAAGATTAGATTTAAACTTATTTGCATTCCTTAAATAAATATCCAATAACATGCTGGGATGTGGGGTCAAATTTAATTAACCCAGGATTTTAAAATTGACATAAATTATCCCAAAAATAGATAACCCACACATTTTTAATTGAGTAGTTGGCATGGGAATATTCCACGTTTAAACATCTTTGGTTTGTGGAGAAAGTTGAATACAAAAATAATTTTTGTGAAACGAATAATTACTTCTGTTAAAAATGCATTCAATGGAGAAAAAAGGCTACGTCCATTATTACATCAAAATTTGCACCTAAGAGCCATATTTACTATCTTTTACAAGATATAATTAATGCTTTTTAAAAAATATTTTACAAAATGTTAAGTACTTATAACTTTCAAGATTTCACTGATTACTCAGTACCCTAAAATAATATTTAAAATATCAGTCTGTTCTATAAGTTTTTGCATGATACCTGATAATAACTTGGAAATACAGACAGAGATAGTTTTATTATATTTAAGTAAGGCTATCATTCATTAATTGGATCGGTTGTAAAACTGTGACGTAGTGAAACTAACTAGTGTGGGAGAATAGTATATCTTAATGGATTTTAAAGGAGACTTTAGAATTTAGGAATTACATTGTCTAAAACTAACTGTGTATCTAATGGATGAGTAGGATCTCTATCTTAGCAACTCTCTCTATGGCACAAAAAACTCATATCCATATTAATTGCCCCCTAGTGACTGCAGTTTTAAAAAAGTGAAGGAAATCTGAAGAATTCTATGTTGCCAAGTCTTGTTATAATGATCTCAAAGTTCATACAGATCCCAAAAAGTGAAATGATTCCAATATTTAACATGTCCGTTTGGAAAAATAAATTATTTGGTCCAAAAATGTTAAATAAAACAGAAAGTATATTGAGCTTAATTACATTGAATGTAAACAACTGTGGATTCTCAGGTCAGGGACCCTAAAGGACAATTTTGATGTATAATTACAATGCCTAAAAACAGACATGTTTTTCTGTTTACTAATTTTGAGTGTTTTGAATTTGCTGTGGACAATTGGACAACTGCTTTGTATTGCAAAATTTCCTAAGATTTTAATTATAATTTTCCTAATTTTTCCAAATGAAAGTCTCAAGATAAATTAATTCAATGCCAAAAACAATGTGATGCTTTCTTAACCATGGAATACTGTGCTATAGTTTATGCACATAAGCAGTTTCATGTATCTAACGTGACTTTGGCTCTTTAACTTTTAACGCACCAATTAAGATGTTCAAACCTCAAATTTAAATAGCTGTCTATGACTGCTGACGGTTGATTTATTTCCTGATAATCATTGGAGTTGCTAAGTGAAAAACCAGAGAAAGCATCTCTTTAAGAACACTGATATTCTGCCTAGCACTTGCTGAATTCAAATTCTGTGATTATGATGAAGAGAAGAGCTAATATTTCATTTTTAAAATCTGAACACATTGTTCTCTTTCTTGAGAATTGTTTTTCATCATCTAACAAACACTTTTGACCGTTATAAATATGTCAACCATCGCATAGGATCTGGAATTCAATACTGAACTTATGATACTGAGATAGAACATATACTTCAAGTTTTTAAAATTTCCAATAGTATATAAAGGTGATAGTGCTCATAAATTAATTTTTCATAAGAAAGGAAAATGTATTTATTCTCTGTGGTAGACAGAACAATGGCTTTCCAAAAAGGTCCACATCCTAATCTCCAGAACCTGCAAATGTCTACCTTACATGGCAAAAGAGACTTTGCAAGTATGATTAAGTTAAAGATCTTGAGATAGGGAGATTATCCTGGATGATCAAGGTGGGCTCAATGTAATCACAAGGGTCCTTAAGAGTAAAAGTGAGAGGCAGCAAAGTCAGAAAGAAATCTGAAGACACCATGATACAGGCTTTGAAAATGACAAGAAATACAGGTGGCTGTTGGAAGCTGGAAAAGGGAAGAGAACAAATTATCCTCTAGAACACAGCCCAGCTGACACGTTAACTTTAACCAAGTAAAACCCATTTCAACGTCTAACCTCTATAAGATAATACATTTGTGTTTATTTTAAGCCACTAAGTTGGTGGCTGTTATAGAAAGAATGGGAACTAATACTACCCCCAATATTTATTTTAAAAGACCTTTTAGAGCAAGTTTCAACATACATCACTTTAAAATCATGCAAACAGGTAAAATTATATTTTTAACTAAAATTTTGGAATAGCGATATCATAACTTACCCCTGCAAAAAAACGTTTTGCTATTTATGGTTGAAAAATTCTTAGAGTTCAAAAAGTGGTTTCAAGTTAAATGTATATTTAAATGCCTTTCCTCTGAAAATGGAATCGCAATGTTGCAATTCCTTCCATTTCTTCTGCAGTGCAGTTAATGAAAGATAATGCAATAACAGACAAAACCAAAGTACCAAATCTAAGTAACAAAAATTGTACTTTTACTTATTCTGTAGTTGGCTCCTATGACGTAGAAGTCTTACTATCTTACTTATTCATTTGCTGTAATAATCCTTGGCAAATATATCTCATCACCTGATTATACCCTTGGTAAATTTCCTTATTTTGCAGTCTTTATAGAGGAAAGATACCCATCATCATAAATCTTAAATATCTTTGCAAGTACAAGTGAAAATACAAGCCCATATATGTTAACAGCTGTACAACTGCCTCTTGGGATGAATGTATTATAGATGTAGAACAGTCATAACGGCACTCACAATCTCATTTTTCCCATTTCATAGGTTTTATACCTGCGCCATCTGGGCAATACACCTGGATGTATGACAGGATCCTTACAAGGCCTGGCTTTCTAAATGGCCTTTGATTTTTGTGGAGTTATTTTAATTTTTGTTTCACACTAAACCTAAGTGTCTTATATATGCTGTGATGCATATAAACATTAGTATTAGAAGGAAGCATATTTTGTTGTGATTTAAAAATACATGGGATTTGTTTTATGGGACACAAATCAGTGAGATCATGCATTTTCTTTCATTCTCTTCATTAACAAGGAGACTTTGGCCAAATCATTAACTAATCTCTGCTTATTTTCTCATCTTTCTGAAAACTAAAGAAACAGCTGAGATTATTGTTAGGTTTAAATGAGATAAATATACCTGGAGGGGATTCATAGTATTTACACAATTTGTTTTATTGTTTAATTATTGATATTTATTCAAATGAAATACAATGTTGTTGAATACGAAAATACTTTTATTTATTTTACCCCTTTTCAATTTTTCCTTCATTTTTATTCCTCATTGACTGCTTTTTTCCCTCATCCAGTAATTGCATTACTACCACGTCATAATTATACATATTTGGGGTAGAAAAATTAGAGTAGGTAGAATATAGGTTGATGTTACTCAAGTCAACATAAGCCTAAAATAGTTCTTCAGTTATTTTTGTTCACTTCTTTTGAGAGAAGCAACTCCGTGACTTTCAAAGGTTATCTTGTCTGATGAAATGTCTAGTGCATACAAATATGATTATTGTAATTCCATCGTCATGTCAACGACAGTACTCCTGGTAATGACAAAGTCATTCATTTTAACACAGTTGGTCTGTCGTGTTCTTGCCCTCTTTTATTTGGGTGCTGCTACTCTTCTGCAGAGTCTTTGCATCATCTGGTCCCAATGTCTTCGAACCCCCTAACATGCAGGGACACCACTTGATTCTCTGCCCAAGCAATCTTCCTAGAAGCATTCTCTTTTTACTCTTTTCCCCAAAATAGCTGCATTAACACATTCTGCTGGAGGAGATTCACTCTTCAAAATTCTAATCAACATAAAAAATATGGCTCATGAGTTATGTCAAATCTCATTTTGAGTCTTGGTCCTGGCATGATATATGACCTAGATTTTCCCTACTGGAAATGATTTTTAATAAAAATGAATGTTCTTTCCATTCTAGAGATAAGACACAATAGCGAGTGGTAAAAAGTAACACTATTCTTTTCACAAGTTATGGTTATGTTAAGTATGTGGCAGGAAAGTGGGCAAATGAAAAACTGAATCACCATCCCTTGTATTGAAGTATAGGTACATATACACACATTTTAAATTCAGGTTTCCAAAAATGTATTCACAGAAACACCATTATATAGCATTTCAAATATGCATCTTCCAGGTATGATGCTTTCGTGAGGGTCAGTACTGACACCATGGTTTTCTCTCTCTGCCTCACTGGTTGAGTGTGCAATTGCTGGTCATCCTTTAAGCCATTTGGCAACTGTAATGCCACAAAGGAACTAGACAACTTTTCTCCTCATTATGTGCAGTTAAGTTCCTCTTTGTGAGTGTTATTTATAAGAAAGGCAGCAGGACTGGGAAACAAACCAAAGAAAATAATGTTAGCATAAATGCTTCAAAGGAGACATGTGTTGCTAATGGCTTTTCAGAAACCATAGGGAGTGAGGGAGCAACGCTTCCACTCCATTGAGCTGGTTTAATTTTTTTAGTCCATGTGAACTATTTGAAGAGCTTTATAGAATTTCACTTCTGAATCAGGACTTTGCGACTTTAAAAGTGGCTGTTACTATTCTAATAGTCAGCATGAATGGCAATAAGAAAATACAAAGAAAAAAAATTCAAGACGTAACTTCTGGAAATGCATCTGCCATTTTCATGGTGGTCAGGCACACATCCAGGGCAGCAACCATTCTTCCATGGTGATAAATATAAAAGATGACTTTGGGGAAAACTATGCATGTAGATGAGGATCACACTAGGACAAAGTCATAATTTTACATATAGCTTAGGAATAAGGTAGTAGTTCAAATTTTCCTCTTTTAAATGGATACCCATCATCCAAATAAGTTCTACAAATCATTTCTAAGCAAGGGGGAGAGGAAAAATTACTTTTATTCAACTTTAGTGTTATTACAGTATCTTTAATTTAGGTGAAGTCAGTTAAAGGGACCAATAAAGGTGAATCTTTTATGTGTGGTGTGTATACTTCATGTAAATTACATGAAAATTTCCTGTTTATCAGCAAGAGTATTTGCACCCATTTTACAAAATATGTATAAGGACGTCAGATGCAATGAAATGAAGGAGTCAGAAGACTTGGGTTCTAAAGATTGCTGAATGAACGTACCTGCCACAAACCGATGGTGTTACTATGAGTGAGTTATTAAATTCCCTTGGCCTAGATATTTTCATCTGTGAGACAGACGTTTTCAATTCAGTTACTTATAGCCACTCTTCTGCCTCCAGTGTTCCATGGCATCTATAATAAAGTTACCCTTTCTAATTAATATTGAAGTTGAATTCAGAGCTTTAAGAAATAAGTTTAGGGGAAAAGATTTTTCAAGCCCTTCAGCAAGAACAAACAAGCTAAAAAACTTTGCATGAGTGGGTCCTAGCCCTCTTCTGGTTCTGTGAACTCAGGAATCCGTCCTGACACCTCAGCTACCATGCCCAGCTCTGCTACTATTGTCTGTGTTATGCACAATTAGTCAGGTAGTTTTTAATAACAGTTAATATATTGCTGTTTTCTTTTTTCTGTAACTCTCAGCAAGGACTTTGAGACATTTATTATTTGGGAAAAAATTGCAACATATTTCCCACATAGATGCTTAACTTTAAGAATTCTCAGCTGCTAGCCAGTCTACCACCACTAAACAACTTTACCTAAAAGAAGAAAAGTAAAAGGAAAGAATTATGGAATGGTCAGGTTACTTTGTTTCTAAGTAACCATTGTCTTATTGAATTTATATATAATCAAAGATTCTCAATTCATTTAAAAGCAAACAGTTGAGCTGAAAGCAATTTAATTGTTATAGGCCCAATTGTTATGGATACAGGGTCTATTAAGGGGATTTGCTACTAAGAGAGATCGGCAGCAAAAAGATACAGGTTTTAATGTCACGAGTTGGTGAAGGAATGTTTAAAACTTTGAAGGTAATTCTTTGAATAATCTCATCATTAACTAGTAAGTCTTCACCGAATATCTATTTTGACTTCTAGGTCATTAATTCTCAGCATTCTGTTCTAAGACAAAGAGTTAAATCTGGTAATAGTTGTTTTATTTTATATTTTCTTTAAAAAAATGGTTTATCTGAAGTTCAACTGAATATGAACTTTTATGGAGTGTTTGGAATTTCCTTCCAGTGCTATGCAGTAACAGTAATGGCATCCTGAGCTCTGTTAAATGAAAGACAACTGAGGAAATTAGCAAGGAATTTATTTCTCTGAGTTGTGAAAGCTCGGTTTTCTAACCTAGGAAATGCCTTCATAGTGGTGTGGTGGTGTGGAACATTAAGAGCATTTATTTCGTGATTTTAATTGAGCTTCCCCGGTCATGCCTACTGAATTTTGGATCTTCCCCCAACCATTCATCTTTTGATCTTATGGTTTATATTGTTTCCGGAAACTTTCAATGAAGTCAATGCTGAATTTTTCACTTAGATAAGCTTATTTTTTCCTTTTAATAAAGCAAAGGAATTTCTCCAAAATCAAAGTTAAAAAATGTTAGCAACATTGAAAAAGTGAATTTAGTCTAAGAGGTCATGTGTATACTAATAGTGACTAACAAAATTAAACACACAATAGAATATCTAGTTTAGGAGTAGGTATTTAGTTTTACATTATATAAAGGGGCATTTTAGAGCTGAAATTCTATTTTAAAGCAGATAGTAGAGGACAGTGATGTTTAAATAGAAAGAGCGGGTTCATCCTTCCCAGGGAAGTAGATGAAAAGTGGAGAGAAATTTTTCAGGCTTCACTCACCCTCCCTTTACCTGCCTATAATGCTAACGTATTTCTTCTTGGGCACATCCCATTACCCATCTCAAAGTACCATTAATTGTTACTAACGGAAGTCTGTGCTCGCCTCAAGTATGACGACACAGCAGAAGAGTTGAAACCATTGCACTTTGGCATGCATTGCACGCTTAAAGGACCCAATTCCAAGCACTAGACAGAGAATCTAAATGAATTACTGGGAGATGTGAAGGAACATTTTTTTCCCCTGAAATTTGCTTTTGTTTTTCTAATTTTAGGACCCATGAGTATAATAAATATTTCCAGTTCCTATTAACTCTATCACAAAAAAAAGAAGAGTGAAGGAGTGAGGAACAAAGAGAACTGGCCCTTAGTCTCAGCCTTGTGGACTCAATGGATCCAAGGTGAACTGGAAGGCAAATGCCGTAAGGAGGGGCAGCTGCTGCCTGTTTTCTACTGATGGTTACCATGAAGACATGTGGGCTCTGGATTGCCAGATCTAAGTTTTTATTTCAGAACATGTTTTTAATGTGTATTTTTATATGAAATCTCACACATTTCAAATACTGACTACTAATATGAAAAATATTTTAACAGTGTGCAACAAGCAAAGCTCAATTGCAGGTTACTCATTTGGAACTTCTGATCTGTAACTTTATTTTATCTTGTTTTATTGGGAACAGAGGGGAGATATCTATATATCTATATATATTACATATATATAGATATGCAGGGAGGAGAGAAGAAAATTGTTTCAACCCCTAATATTATTTTAGTATCTTCAACTTGGGTGAAGATAGTTAATAGGACAGTAAGTTGAATCTTATGTTTGCTGTACTTATAATTTATGTAAATTATAAGCAAGTTCCTTGTTTATCAGCAAGAGCATTTGCACCCATTTTATACAACACTGATAAAGTCATATGTGGTAAAATGAAGAAGGCACAACTACCCAGCAATCCCACTGAAATCACATTTCCAGCTAACACTCGGTTCTGTTTTCTCTTTCAGGGCAGAAAAGCAGAGAAGTAGAATTGTTATACTTCCAGAGAGATACAGGAGATTACATGTGAATTTCTATTGTTTTATTTAAAAAAATAAATGTGCATAATTTGTTATGAGTATATTTAGGTATCACTGTTTTGTCTAATCTAATGACCCCCAAGGCTACATGTACATCCAAATCACCAGGGTGCTGTTAAAAATATGGACCTCAACCCTAGAGATTCTGATTTCTGGCTCAAGATAGGGGAGGTGCTATTATAATCTAATGATTTATTTACACATAAGGAATTGGTTACACAGATAAGTTCAATGGTTTCAAGACAGAAATGTATCTTTCATTTTTGACTTGAATAGATTGTAACTGGATGAATGGAAAGCAATATTTTTGGACCTGGACTAGCTGCAAATGCAAATCTTGATCCAGAATTCTTTCTAGTTGCATCCACTTTTAAATGCGAAAAAGATCAATTATTTCTAATGACATCATTTTTAAATATTAAATGTGACCTAATAAAAATTGAGAAATAAAGATGAACAATATGTTAAGCATTTGTTATGGCCACAATATGTCCTCCCAAGGTTTAATTGTTACAACCCTAAACCCCCAGTATCTCAGAATGGGACCGTGTTTAGAGATAGGGCCTTAAAGAAGTAATAAAGTTAAAATGATGCTGTTATAATGACTCCTAATGTAATCTGACTGGTGCCTTTATAAGAAGGGGACATTGGAGCTGGGTGCACTGGCTTACACCTGTAATACCAACACTTTGGGAGGCCAAGGCAAGAGGATCACTTGAACCCAGGAGTTCAAGACTAATCTGGGTATCATAGTGGACATCTGTCTCTACAAAAAAATAAAAAATTAGCTGGGTGTCTATAGATCCAGCTACTTGGGAGGCTAAAGCAGGAGGAGTCTTTGAGCTGGGGAGTTCAAGGTTGCGGTGAGCCATGATAGCACCACTTTGCTCCAGTATGGGCAACAAAGCAGGATCTTGTCTGGGGGAAAAAAAAAAAAAGAAGCAGCAGCAGAAATTTGGATACAGAAGAGACACCAGAGATGTAACCATATAAGGACACAGTGGCCATCTGCAAGCCATGGAGAGGCCTCAGGAAAAAACAATACTGCTGACACCTTGATCTTAGACTTCCATCCCCCAAATAAACCTGTGAGAAAATAAGTTTCTGTTGTTGAAGCCACCCAGTCTGCAATATGTTGTTATGGCAGCCCTAGCAATCAAATAGCATTCTTAGGTAAAATAAACAATAGATAGTTATATAAGTTGTCTTCTCTGTTTGTCACAGTCTTCCTAGACCTCTGTAAGTATATTTTCCAAAGAAATGATGTTGAAATGGAAGCTGTATCATTAACTAAGGACTTGATATTGAATGAAACATAACACTGACAAATTGTGTATAACACAGGAAAAAAAATATTACAAACAGGGCTGGGATGGGGTAGGTGGATGATATGAATAAGATTTTGGGACTCAGGATCCAGGTGAGGCCAGAAACAATTCATGTGAAGATGTTCAGCCAATTTGTTTTTACAGAAGGGCATGAGTTTTCTTCTCCATATACTTATCCTCTGAAGCACTGAATTTAACTTTCACAGTAATTTGAAATAGTAGCATCATTATAAAAGCAACAGAACTCTGGAGATGAAAGAGAGCCTACAGGTAACTGAATTAAAAATGTTTGTCTCATAGATGAAAATATCTAGGACAATGGAATCAAATGACTCAGAGTAACATCATCAGTTCATGGCAGATGAATTTATTCAGCAAATATTCAGAATCCATGTCTCCTGACTTCTCTTTCATTTCAAAACATATGGCTTCTTATAAATATCTTGTAAAATGGGTGCAAATGCTCTTGATGGTAAAAGGAAACTTCTGTATAATTTACATAAAGTGTAAGAAGCACCACACATAAGCGATTCAAACTTACTGTCCCATTAACTGATCTCACTTATGTTAACAATACTAACTGTAATAACACTAATCATTGAATAAGAATAATTTTCTCCCTCCCTGAAAAATTTAAGTTCCATTGCACCTGAGGCCATCTTGCTGAGAAGTAGCCTGAATGAAAGACATCCCTGCTGGCTATCTCCCTTGGCCAACCTGCCCACCAATTGCACCCACTTGAGTGAGCACGGAAAAGACCAGCAAAAAAAATCCAGTCAATCAACCCATAGAATAAAGAGGAACAATAAATTGTTGTTGTTTTAACCCTTTAAGTTTTGAATTAGTTATAGTAAAGGCTAAATGAAACAACACTTTTTAAGGAAGTAATTTAATTAATACCCTTACAGAGATAGCACAAGTTATTATGATCATTAAATAATACAAATGTGCTGTGAAAAAAGAATGATCGGAAATAAAAGTTCCTAGAACTTATGAATAACCAAAATGCAATATTCAACAGGAGTCTTGGAGGATATAATTATCTACTCATAAATTAAAACACATTTATATGGAAAATTGGAAAGAAAAGATAGGAAAATGAGACAATTAATCTGGAGGCCCAACAACTGATTTTTTTAAGTGTTCTAGAAAATGTAGTCAGAAGAGAGGCTACCAAAGAGAATTACAGAAAATTTTTCTAATATGGAAGGACACATTTTTCTGGATTGAAAAGGGCCACACAATCAAAAAAAAATTTTTTTTTAAAGTCCCCATGCCAAAGCTACTGCCACATTTCCTAAAAGCCTCTAGAAATAAGAAAAAGGGGTCATATATCCAGGATTATTAATGATAATCATTTCATACTTCTCAATAGTTATTCTGGATGCTGAAGACTTTGGAGCAATACCTTCAAAATTCGGAGGAAAAATTATTTTCAGCAAAAATACTGTATCCATCAAAGCTATCAATCAAATGTGAAAGTAGAATAAACATAATTTTAATATACAATAGCAAAAAAGTAGTCTTTTGATTCTTCTGTTAGGCAGTTGCTGGAGGGTATTCATTAGCAAAATAAATGAGAAATCTACCAAGAGGGAAACCATGGGATTGAGGATACAGGAGCTCCTATGCAGGAGAGCAGCACAGAAAAATCTCAGGGTACCAGCCACGCACAGCTTGGAGTTGGAGGGCAGAGAGTTGCAGGAGGAAGGTGTCCAAGGAAAAAAAATGAAATGATAGAAATCATTTGAATTGTCTGAGCATATGGAATGAATAAGTATGAATAAGTCTTTAACAGGTTTGTTGGAACATTTAGAAAACATGCCAAACGATCCATGAAAATCCAAGCAAATTTTTAAAAATGATACTCTGCAAGAAAAAATAATAAGCAGTAAAAAGAAAATTAATCATAGACTTTAGTTCCACAAAGATACTCCCAGTATGAGCTTCAAATGATTATATAGTAACAGTTTGATTTTTTCAGAGTCTTTGGGGAAGGAGTCACTCAGTAGAGAATATATATTCCATGAGGGAAGGATTCTTCCGTTTCATAGATGGATCCCTAGTGCATAGACCTGAAACTTAGTGGTGCTTCATAAAAATCCAATAAATGAAAGACTCTCTAGGTCTCCAAATACAGGTGGCTTACCTCTTCAGACCAACACACTTTCTAACTGCTTTCAAAATGGATTACCCCATTATCTGTCTTATTTAGAAGAACTTTCTTAGATTACTTGGAAATATCTGTGTAGTTATGGTCCTCTCTACAAGCAGGGAAGTTATTTTTATTAAGCAGATCTGGCTTGCTATGCTTTTGGAGTGATTTGTTTGCCTTTTTTACTTACTGTGTTTGCTTAGCAGGTATTCAGTTTAGCAAATATTTATGTATTTACTGAACACCCACTATATGCCAGGCACTATGCTATGGCCTGAAGATGTAGTGTGGGGGAAACAAAAAGCCCAAAAGATGCTCTTCCTATCATCATCATGGGGTGAAATGTTTATAATGGGGAAAATAGCCATTAAACAAATAAATAAAGCTGGAATGAGTGTTGTGGAAGAAACTACAGAAGACAAGAGATGTAATAGTGGGACTGAGTGGGAGCAGACATATCTTTAATCTGAAACCTAAACTATAATAACCTTATCCAGTAATATTATTAAACATTTACTCTGTAATGATCTACAGATGAGAAGAAAGAAAACTGGAAGGTGCTCACAAGTTTACACTGTCAGTAAGTAGTACAGCTGTAACACAAACCTAGTTAATCTGTTTTGAGAATCCATAATAAACTACTATGATATGTTGCATTTCTAGAATAATCTCCATTAAGACAGCTAGAATTTACGGTGCCCTTATTATATTCAGGTATTATATGAAGTGTTTTATAGAGATCATCTTATTTAGTTATCACAAAACCCTAATATGTAAGTCTACTGTCACAAATTGAAAAGCACGGACACAGTATTTTGTAGCATTTCCTGTCAAGAAGTAGAGTCTATTTCTCCACTTCTTAATCTGGGGTGGCCTTGTGACTTGTCTACCACGGATGTGTGAGTGAAGCCGTATTACAGCTGCTGGTCTCAGCCAGTCCACCAACTGACTGCAACTGCCTGAGTGAGCCCAGGAAAAACCAGCCGAAGAATCACCCAACTAACCCACAGAATCATGAGAAATTGGAAGTCATTGTTTAAGCCCCTATGTTCTGAAGCATACTGTGATGCAGCAATAGATAGCTGTTACAACTATTTGTAACCCCAGTTAGAGGACTTAAAGTATCTTGTTTAGAGTAACAAAGCTGGTAGCTGATTTCTAATCCAAGCCCACACTGTATTGCTGGAGTTCAGGCGAGGAAGTAGAGGAGTGGGGAAAGAAGAACTCATGGAGAGTTTCAGATAGCAAAGAAAACACCACTTGCAAATTCTCAAATGTAAGAACTAAAACAAGCAAGCAAGGAGGCGTCAACTTAGTAAAGGAGACCAGGGTGAGGCTGGCAGGGGTCTGACACCGCCTTTGGAGTCTTGCTGAGGATGCAGGCATCTGGCACTCACCTCCCCATTCTGATAATGGTAGTTTAAAAACATAGCTGCAAATTTGTTAACACTTCTTCTATCTCCCCCAAAGAAAGGAGAGTCTAATTGGTCTCCCCTGGAAGAGGGATTGTCTCAGAGACTTGCTTCTAGGGAGCAGGATGTAGCAAAAGTGAATGTTATGGACCATATGTTTGTGTGCCCCCAACCCCAGTTCATGTATGTGTCGAAGCCCTACTCCCCAGTGTCATGGTAGTAAGAGATGAAGCTTTTAGTGGATAATTAGGTTTAGATAAGACCATGAGAACCCCCAAGATAGAATGATTGCCCTTATAAGGAGAAGAGGAGGCACCATTGATTTATCTCTCTGCCATCTGAGCATATAGTAAGAATGCAACCATTGGCAAACCAGGATGAGGGCTCCACTCCTACCAGCACCCAACCATGCAGGCACCCTGATCTTAGACTTCTAGCCTCCAGAATTGTAAGGGATAAATAGATATGGTTTAAGTCACTCAGTCAGTGGTATTTTGTTAAAGCAGCCCGAGCTGTTTAAGACAGCGAACCCATGAGATGCCCAAGGATTGGCCATAAAGGCCATTTAGCTTCCTCCTGGCTCCCCCTTTGCTCTCAAAGTACATTCCCTAGGATCCTGAAGCTAATGTGAAAGAAGTCTCGCTACCCTGAAGCCACCATGCTGGCAGGATCATGGGGAGAAAACACAAAGAGACAGAGAAAAAGGCCTGAGGGGCCCTAGCAATTCCAGCCCCCAGCTGTTTGAGCCTTCCCAGCCCAAATGTTAAACATAAAATGGAGTAAGCCATCACACAGTTCTGAAGAACCACAGTGGTCTCTAGCTGGCCTTGGAATGATCCATTTCTTCCCCTGTTCTTACTTGTAGTTCTCAATAATAACTGTAGAGTATGCTGGAAAAGCAACGTCCTGAGATAAGGAGGAAATAGCTGGAATAGCCCAGGCTCTATTCCAGTGCCTCCTAGAGAGAGAGCGTCCCGCCGTGTGTCAGCCCAGCCTGTGATATTGCTCTAGGGTATAAACCCCAGGCCGGGCTGCTTTCCTGGTTCCCTCAGCTCCAGTGCAAGTGGGACATTCACAGACAAGATACCATCGACCCTGGGCAGCTTTCCTGAGCCTCAGGGAACTGGATCACTCTGAGTTCTAGACTGCTGTCCCTTGCTGCTTATCTGTAAGTCATAAACCCATGTGATTTGCGTGTGAGAGTGCTCTGTCTCACTAATCAAGCAGAAAAGGGGAGCCCAAGATGCACTAGGCTAAAGTTATAACCTGTGCATGGTAAACCTGCAAAGCAGTTCCAACCCTGAGCCTTAGGGTTGCCCACTTCGCGGCCTACCCAGATTTCATACCCATGAACAAAATAAATGTGATTTGGGGTGGTTTGCTATGCAGCCATTGACAACCAACTCTGTGATTGCGTTTGATCTCTGCAGCCCTCCTCTTCCTTCTAATTTGCTATCTCAAGAAAACCAGTAAAAATTTTGTGTAAAGAGAGTGAAAATACACTGAGAATCGACTGGGAGTGTTCTTCTGTGAAGGAAGCGTGTGACATCTGTTTCTAGAATTTTCAGTGTGAATGTATATTTTCTAAACATGGTTGTGCTTGCTTTCCTGTGTGATTTTGTGTTGGTTTCTCTTTTCAGAAGCATATCACTGAGTTCTAGATAGTAAGAGGGCAATATTTCATGGTATTTTCTTTTCTACAACACCATTTTTCACAGGCTACACTTCTGTTTTTTAACTAAAAAGGGGAAATAATTGCTAATAACCAATTCTCCTCTGAAAACAATCTGATAATAGGAACAATTTCCTAAATGTAAAGCCCACACAGAAGATAATTTTAGCCACTTTTGATTTTTGGAACAAAGATTTCACAGTGAGGCTACAAATGCTGAGAGCGCTGAAATCCTCGCTTTTATTCAATTAAGCAGCTTTAAGGACCCAGTTAAAACATGAAAACAGACTAGGAAAAAATAACTTTCCTGTGAGACTCAAGCTCTCCACAGCAGAGTCATTCGCTTTTTATGATCGTTATAATTATTAGTAGTGATGGTGATAACAATATATCATTTATATAGCACTTTAGAATTGCACAGAGCTTTCCTACCATCATTTATTAGCTAATCTTCAGAATACTCTTCAGTAATAAGTCAATATTTCTGCCTCCATTTAACAGGTAGGAAATTGAGGCACAATGTGCTTGAATCACTTGTCTAAAATCAGTTCCTCGCCTGAGTGAAACAGTTGGTAATGTTCCTGAAGGCAGCATCCTGCAAGACCAGCCTGTGTTTCACTCAACAACTCTCTGTAACTGCTTCTAATAGAAGTGACTAAGAGCTTGAGTTTTGAAACAGATTCTCTGATGTTTTAGGAAACAGTTTAAGAATCTTCCCTCAAAATGAAAATTCTTTTCAATTAAAAGTATAATTTGAAGATAAAAATAAATGTGCAAGTTAAACTTTCAACTGTATCAGGAACATTTCTTAATAACTAAGCCTTTCAAGGTTAATGCCAGAACTCTTGAAAATAATGGGTGAATTGAATTATGTACCTGAAATGTTTCAAATGTAACCTGGAGAGGACACGATATTATCCTTCTTAGTGAATTTTAGGGATGGCTTACCTCTCAACAGTGTCTCATGTAAGGCTAAATAATACATAACATTTAATAACTAGATTAAATAGGAATTGCCAAATTCAATAGAAAATGTTACTACAATTTTCAGCTTCTTACCAGAGGCAAATTTTATCATCTCTATTGTTAGAGATAACAGTGACACCTAAGTCTTACTAACCTGGTACTGTGACTATTATCCTAACTTTTCATTTCTCTATAGATCTTGTAGTTCTTTATACTGAAGACTCCACCTCTACTTTCTCTACTTCTCTCCCCTGCCTTACCCTTGTATCAAAGTAATGCAACATAATCAGTGTTTAGCTGGAGTAAACCACCTCAATTTTACCCAATGCAAACTGACATTTTGTTCTCAAACAGAAGAACAAACTAGGGTATCTTAATACGCCCTTGCAAAACTCATTGAAACTTGGCATTTGTGCTTTTAGCACAAATACGACCATCAAGAACGCATTCTCCTGGCCTCCACTTAGAGATGCCCATCACCCAGCATCCATTTCATGTCACGTCCTGCCAACTGTGCCCTGTGGCTGACACATTAGCCCACACACACGCAACCATGGCACAGTCTCTATGAAATCAGAAGACTTCTTTTTTTTTTTCTGGCTTCCTCATCCTCCAAGCAAGAATTCAAATGTCAATCACCTTTAGTTAGATTTTATAAAGTAGCATCATAAAAATGGTAACCAATCCAATTGCAAATCACTTGATGAATCTTCTTTGAAGAGTTGCCAATAATGCTAATCGTCAAATGGTTGAATCCAGCTTTGTAAAGATGCGTTTGTGAAGAACAGCAATCTCTGTGACTTTGACAAAGGAACTGCTGACTTGCATCACTGTTTGTCTTTTGATGTGAAAGAGCAAATCGATTTATAGAGCCTTTGCTTGCAGATGTAGGATATGATTAGTATGCAGAAAGACCTTTCCACAGTGTCATTTGTTTATTTAGCTGCCTCTGCACTCCGCTCTGATTGTGTATACCTAATTAATGTATACAAAGCTAAAAGAAATAAAACCATGGGTCCACAATCACAGGATACTGTACAGCATGCCGCTTGTCACCATGGGGTGGGGGAACATTACAATCATATTCCCTGTACACCAAATAAAGCATGTTGATATGTGAAACAACAATGAAAATGTAAGAATTTTTTTCATCAAAGTTCTTCTTGGCTATTTATAAACTCAGATAAGTGAGAATGAACCTGTTTAAATAGGAAAGGGATGTACTTTCTTTTCTGTCTTGGCATTTGAATTTTTATTCAAAGCAGTTGTTGAGTCCTTATGAAAAGGACTTGTGATTTCTTGCAGAGGTCAAAGTACTGTGTAAAACATCCTGTGAGACCTGAATCATCCCGTTCTTCAAGGCCTCACTGTTCAGATGCTTGGAAATTTTAGCTGAGAACGAGTTTAAAGCGAAAAGCAAAGACGCTAGAGACCTTCATGTCAATAATGAATGATCAATAGAAGTCACACACTTGAAAATTGACATTCAGTCAGCAGTTCCCTGATATTCATGCACATTTCACATTGTCTACTCAGGTTCTGCAAGAAGCACTGGTAGCAAAATGGCAAAGCTGCTAAATCTCTAGACTTCCAAATAATGAAATCCAGAGTGACATCTAGTGACATCCCATATAAGAAGCACTCATTTTGCATCTGGTAAACCCCAGCCACATTATCTGGCACCATCAACAAGCTAGTCTTTGCAAATAGGGACCAGTATCTTCTATGTAGTCACCAATGAAATGCTATAATTATTTGCTTAAATACTGGTTGCCTCCAATGTTTAACTGACACAAATATCTCTTTGTCTTCCATCATGAAACTATGAAAATTTAGATCATGGACTACAAGTTTAAGTGGCTTTTTGACTTTCTTCTGAGCTCTTCTGTCAGTGGCAGGCAAGCTTTTCACTAGCTCCTGCACTGCTCTATCTCTGCTTTAATATGAACAGCATGCCAGACTCATTGCCTTAAATCATGCCAGGGAGCTGCCAGAATAGTTCAAACCTCTCCAAGAGCAGAAGCCAAGGGAGCTGTTATCTTATTGCTGAAACCCAGAACATGCTATTCCACTTAAATCACTAGTGTCATGGTCTCATTTGCAATGAAATTTCTTTAATTTTTTTTCTGTTGTATGGGGGAATTTTTCTTTTTCTGGGGGGTAGGGCAGGGGAAAGCGTTGTTTTAAATATTGTGGCCATTTTAAAAAAAGAGAAAACATTTAAATGGAAGGAATAAAATTAATACAGTGTTAAACATGAAACATTCAGTAAATCTGATTTTCATGGTCTTTGGGTATTTAACAATGACTTTGTTTTGTATTATTATACTTTAAGTTCTGGGATACATGTGTAGAACACAGGTATACACCATGCCATGGTGGTTTGCTGCACCCATCAATCTGTCATCTACATTAGGTATTTCTCCTAATGCCATCCCTCCCCTCACCTCTCACACTCCGACAGGCCCCAGTGTGTGATGGTCCCCTCCCTGTGTCCATGTATTCTCAAACAATGACTTTTTAAACAGATGTAAATTTACAATGACTTTTTAACCTGATGCAAACCTCAGTTGGAGTATAACAAAGGGATGTTCCATAAATTCTCAATACAATGAATATGTCTGCTTTTTAAGTAGTTCTCTTTTTAATATAACTGTTTTCTATTTCCAAGACTCTTCCTCAAATAAGAGATGAAGAGTATGTCACACACGAAATAAAATAAATAAATTCCTAGAAGGAAGGTACAACGTTCTGCAGGCAAGAAACATGTTTCCTGCTAAAGCTGTAATTAAAAATAAAATGATATAGATCCATCTTGTGGTTCCATAGCAAAAAAAAAAGAGGCAGTATTCCCTCCTAAATATTATGAAAACTGGTAGATAGGAAGACTACAATGGCATTGAAATGAAATTTCTCTACTATTTCAGGTATAAGTCTTATCCATTAATTCATACATGCCACAGTGGTAGGCAGGTGCTGACGGTAAAAGTTGGAAAAAGAGTCAAGGTCCTGTCTTTAAGCTACAACAAAGACATCAATTCCTGACAATACTTGGGTTCACATAGAGAAAAACTATCTAGACGGATTAATAAGCCTCAATTTACCTTTCTGTCAGCTATTTATTTTGGCAGTTGTCCCCACTTTGAATTTCACAAGATTGTTCTTTACCTCACTGAGTCAGATTCATTTCATTCAGTGCCTGTACCCTCACCTTTATAACAGATGAATAAACAGAGCCCTGAGAATTTAAACACTTTCCCCCATGGTGGCGGTTTTTAACATATATCAGATCTGAATGAGAATTTAGGCTTTCTGATTTGCTATCATTTTTTCCCCACTATATTACTTAGTTTCATGTTAACACATGTTAGGGCCAGGCAGAAAGCATAATAATTAATGTCAGGAATAAAACAGTAAACAATTTCACAATTTTGTTAATCTGTTAATTTTTCACTTTTCTCTATATTCTATTTGGAGTTAATTACAGATAAAGCATATATTTTAAACAATTTATAACTCCTCTAATTTGAGGGAGGCAATGTGTGTAGGAGAAAAACACTAATATAAGAAAAAAAGAATATTTGGAGTTTTATTCTTCTTTAGCAAATATTTGAGAGATTCTGAATCACTCTTTTTATCTGTTAAAAAATTTTATACCATGATTTCTAAACTGTCTCTTAGTTCTAAAAATTTTACTCTAGATATGTACATTTACCATTTAATGCCTAATCTACATATGTTAGAATATAATTCTATCATTATCCAGTACAAAACATTGCTTTCTCACATAATTTGATAACGAGTTCAAGTTATATACATCTGTGAATACCTGATACGGTGTGGCTGTGTCTGTGCCCAAAATCTCATCTTGAACTGTAATCCCCATAATCCTCATATGTCAAGGGAGCGACCAGGTGGAAGTAATTGAATCATGGGGGCAGTTTCCCCTATGCCGTTCTCATGACACTGAATGAGTTCTCATGAGATCTGACTATAAGTGTTTGGTAGTTCCTCCTTCATTCATTCTCCTTCCTGCCACCTTGTAAAGAAGGTGCCTCACTCCCACATTGCCTTCTGCCATGATTATAACTTTCCTGAGGCTTCCCTAGCCATGTTGAACTGTGGGTCAATTAAACCTCTTTCCTTTATAAATTACCCAGCCTTGGGCAGTTCTTTATAGCAATGCGAAAACAAACTAATACAACAGAGTAGCACAAATATTTTATTAGTTAATTACAATATTTAAATAGAAACTACTCATCAATTAGCAAGAACCTTCCTATATTTAAAAAATGAGCAGCAAATCCCCTTTTCCTAAACGTAAATACCAAGAGCATATCCTAGATAGTTTAGGGGATTAACAGTGTCTTTCCTTCTCATCTTAGGTTCTTGGCTGAGGTCCATATAACAAAAGACAGATTAACAAGAGAAGAACATATGAATGTATTTAATGTCAGTTTTGTAAGGAAATGAAAACCTGAAGAAATGTATAAACTATTGTATTTTTCACGCTAGATTTAATGAAGATATGGATAGTTGTGGAGAAGTATGATTGGACAAAGGGGATATGATCTAATGGTTAAAAAACTAGGGAAAACTTAGCGAGCTGCGTTTGTTCAGATTTTTCCCTGTCTTCAGAGATAAGGATGTTCCTTTATAGGCACAGGTTTCTGCTTCTCGAATGAAGATCTTAAGACTAGTTTCAGGGAAAGACCAGAAAAAAAATCTTTCCGTGGTTTTAAAAGCTGCTTCAGGAGGAAGAGGGGAAGTGGAGAGTGGCCTTCCTGCTTCTGCTGGCTTCTCTCATCGGACGGTGCCATATTTTGTAGTAACATGTCTCAAACACTATCAGTAGAAAAGGTATTTCTCCTTCATCTTGTATCTTGCCAGTTTCTTTTACCTCCTTCTTGGCAAAATAATCAACACAGATTATTCTCTAATTTTTATGCTCTCTTTTAACATTTGGATATTTTATGCTATTGCTGTTTTTCAATATTTTTAAAGGCAAACTTAGAGAATAGTAGTATCACTAAACTGTCTTTTTCATCTTTATATCCCCACAATTTATAAGACTGCCTGTTCTTATACATGGTATTGTTTAATAACGTGGTGTTTCTTTGTTTGTTTTTGTTTTTGTTTTTGAGACAGAGTCTCACTCTGTCACCCAGGCTGCAGTGCATTGGCATGATCTAGTCTAACTGCAACCTTTATCTCCTGGGTTCAAGCAATTCTGCCTCAGCCTTCTGATTAGCTGGGACTGCAGGCATGCACCGCCACATCTAGCTAATTTTTGTATATTTAGTAGAGAGGGGTTTCGCCACTTTGGCCAGGCTGGTCTTGAATTCCTGACCTCAGGTAATCCACCCACCTCAGCCTCCCAAAGTTCTGGGATTACAGGCGTGAGCTACTGTGCCCGGCCCAATAATGTTTTAATGATAACTGCATGCACAAAAACTAGGGCCAGAAGGAAACTTAGAGGTTACTAATTCAGCTGTCTCATTTTAAGGCCAAATAGTCACTGAGTCCCATAGAGATTCTATGACTTGCCCAGTGTTACCTAACCAGTCAATAAAAGGAACTTGATGCCTCCTAACTGACAATTCCATATTCTTTTTCGCCTTCGAAGTTATGTTGGAAATATTCTGTGCAGGTGGTGTTTACTTTTCCTTACAATTAATTCCTGTATACATCTCTCATATAATCAAAACACCAAAACCATATGTTCTGCCATGTATAATTAATAGGTTTGTCCATGCTACTTGATCAAACTAGGAACACTGCATATGTGGTAGGCTGAATAACAGATGAAAAATATATGTAGGTTCTAAAACTCAGAACCTATGAATGTTACATACGTGGCAAAGAAATTTTGGATACACAATTAAGTATCTTGAGATGAGGAAGTTATTATGGATTAACTGGATGTGTCCTAAATGGAACCACAAGGCAAAAGCAGATATGATACCAAAAAGAAAGTAATGTGAGGACTGAAGACAGATGCTACACTGCTAGCATTGGAGATTACGGAAGGGGCCAGGAGCCAAGGAATGCAAGCAATGAAGCTGTAGAAGCTGGAAAAGACAAAGAAATGGATTGTCCTACAGCCTCCAGGAGGAGTTCAGCCCTACAGACACCTTGGTTTCAGTCCAGTGAAACTGATTTCAGACTTCTGACTTTCAGAAATAAGAGAGTAAATGTGTGCTGTTTTAAGCCACTGTTTGTGGTAATTTGTTACAACAGCAAATAGAAACAAATACATTAGACATGGTATTGGTCAGGATTTAGGAGTCCTGGCTTGAACTCACTGACTTACATCATCTTTCTAGATGTTAGTTCTACAAATGCCTGCGACTCTCAGATGTGCAATGAAATTTCTCAGTACCATACTTTCTCTCAAGCTCAGTGAGCCTTCTCAATATGAGATAACACTGCTTTGCTAGATACCCAGATAGAGTCATAGGCACAGTTCATGTTACTCTATAAAAACCTTGGCATAAAATTTTAAAAGTTGCCCCCTCTAGGAAAATAAATTAGAAAAAAAAATGTAGCCTTTACAGAAAAAATAAAGTCCCTTCCTTCTTCAGACAGCACAGTGTTGAAAGAAGCGCAAGCTTAACTAGTGGAACATTGACCAAATGTTATTCCCTCTTGATGCCCAGACCTTTGTGCAGTGCACACCCTATGCCAGGAGCCTCCCTAGTGCCCAGCTCCTAGGAAAGAGGGAGGGAGGGAGGGAGGGAGGGAGGGAGAGAGAAAGAGAGAAAGAGAGAGAGAGAGAAGCTCAGCTCAACACAGCCTCCCATGGAAATAGACAGTCTCACTGTCCCACTCCCTCTTCTACCAGGTACAAATCCTCTTAAGAATTGTGAGCTTTTTTTTACGCTAAATCACTACAAGCCTTGAAGGAACAAAAAATATTGTGCATCAGGACAATGTTGTAATTGCAATGTCATCAAAATGACTTTTTTAGATAATTCTTGGTTAAATGTAAATATGCTACATTTTCACTGAGATGTCTGCTCTCAAATTTGAAGAGTATCATTACAAAACCTCTAAACTGGTTAGTAAAGACCATTTAGATTTTAAAATAAAGAAAAAATGCATATGAACATTAAGATAGAAATCACA
The DNA here is from genome assembly GCA_963573385.1 of Cacajao melanocephalus. Taxonomy (NCBI): domain Eukaryota; kingdom Metazoa; phylum Chordata; class Mammalia; order Primates; family Pitheciidae; genus Cacajao; species Cacajao melanocephalus. Next base: position 30,238 of record CAUYLG010049819.1, read on the forward strand.
TCTATTCACTGTATAATTAAGCTATTATGTTGGTTAGGTTTATTTTTCTAAGTTGATTATGAAGTTTCCTCAACTTTCTGAATATTTTTATTGAAGTTTTATAAGAAAGTTTTCTGAATTGCCTTCATCATCAAATTAATATTGATGAGAAATTACTATAATCACCATTAGCCACTATATTGTATTGTATACACAGGACAATCCTTACCCTAGAGTTAACACTATTGTAAAAATCTTGGGGATTTTTATTTTAAAGTGACACCTCTTCATTAGAGAAAATTTAGAATTTATATACAAGAAAATAAGGAAACTAGGATAACCTGTAATTCTACTACCACAGATATCCTCTGAAAACAATTTTTTAAAATTTCAGTATAAAATACGTCATATGTGCATAAAACCAATATTTATAGTTTAACAAATAGATGCAAAGACTCATATAACCACTCCCATGTAAAAAAAAAAAAATCATACATTGTTTTCATGCCAAAAGTCCTGTTTCTCTTTCTAATCATAACCTTCGTCCCCTTTCTCCAAGGTAACTGTTATCTTGATTTGAGTCATCCTTACTTCTGACTTTCTTTTACTTTTATCATCCATATATCATCTCTAACTGCTGTAGTTTAGTTTTGCCTGTTTTCGAAGTCCTTATAAATGGAATCACACTATTTATTCTTGTGTTTCTTTCTTGTTTTATTCAGCATTATATATTTGTAATATTCTTTCAAATTACTGTATACAACTACAACTTATTTATTTTAATTGTATTATAATATCTCATTGTGGAACATACCACTATTTATTTGTCCATTCTACTGATAAAAAACATTGGTGCATATGCCTTCAGGCTTACTTACAAAAAGAGCATCATGCAATTTTTAACCTGCTTTTTGTGGTTAATGTTAATAAACATCATTCCATTCCTATGAATATTCTTTCTACCTATAAATATATCCCATTTAGACCACATTACAAAATTAATTAAATTGTATATTTGGTTACTTCTAATGGTTTATAATTACAAACAGTATTTTAAGTGCCATCTTTGTACAAAAATGCTATGTACATCCACGATTACTTTGTTATAATACTTCTTTATAATTGGAATATTTTCCTTAGGATATATTCCTAGTATGAAAGGATAGAAACATTTTTAAGAATATTCAGTTTTCCCAAATTTCTACCTAGAAAATTTGTGATTTTTTATTTTCTCAGTAGAACACTACAAACTACCTATTTTTCTGCATTCTTGCCAGCAATATGTATTATCTATTTTTACAACCTTCACAAAATTAACAAAGGAAACAGACCTGTATTATTTGAATTCGCATTCTGTTGACTGCTGTAAGATTAAATATTTCTTCAACTTTAACAGCCATTTGTTATCAAGCATTGTCTTTTAACTTACAGATGGGTCATCCTTTTGCAAGACCATCACTTATACATTAATTACTGAATAACAACTCTTTAAAAGTTGTCTTTTCCAGGCCATATTTGTCATTTACATCACTCCAGGCATTAATGAAATTTCGTCAAATACTGGGGGGGAAAAAAAGGCTGTATTAGTCTGTTCTCATGCTGCTAATAAAGACATACCCAAGACAGGGTAATTTATAAAGGAAAGAGGTTTAACTGAGTCACAGTTCCACATGGCTAGGGAGGCCTCACAATCATGGCAGAGGTGAAGGAGGAGCAAAGTCATATATTACATAGAAGCAGACAAAGAGAGTGTGTGCAGGGGAACTCCCCCTTATAAAACTATCAGATCTCGTGAGATTAATTCACTATCACAAGAACAGCATGGAAAAGACCTGCCCCATGATTCAATTACCTCCCAATGGGCCTCTCTCATGATATGCGGGAATTGTGAGAACTACAATTCAAGATGAGATTTGGGTGGGGACACAGCCAAACCATATCAAAAGCTAAGGCAGCCCTCTGTACAAAAAAGAAATGCCTCTAGAAATACTGTTATCTATTAAACTTGGAAGAAAACCTTCCCATTTAGTCAAAATGGTGCCATATTGATCATCATCATAGCCCTTTAGATTAGCCTGTGTGACCTCTACTGTGGCAGTAACCCCTGATGGCCTACTTCTTTAGATCACGGCAAAGTCTACCCTCATGTTTAAAAAGAGAAAACAATAGGTATAGACATAACACTATTCAAACTGTACCTTGTTTGGAGAGTCTTGCCTAGTCCTCCAGGGATGGAAAAAATTGAATTATGAGAAGCCTGGCAGACTTTTAATGGCTAATCTCCCATATATTTGTTTTAAAATATCCTTCTACCATGTAGCATTCTTTCAGAGTGACCCTATGCTCAAGATAATCAGATAAGTTTGGGACAATTTCATGAATTAATGTCCACAAATTCTATAAATGAAATTAAAGCAAGTACACATAATACCAAGAAAAATAGCGCCTGGCAATTCATGGGTTATCAAAAATAGACACAGACCTGTGAATTGAAAAAACTTGTCATAGAACTAAGAACACTCCAAGAAATTTTAATTTCTTCAAAATATTTCTTTATTATCAAAAAAGTTGTTTTCTCATACTAGTTTACATGGGATTTTGTACAGGGCTTCCTGGCCACACTTCCTGGAAAAGTTGATCCTTTTGATAGTGTAGACTATGTGATCTGCCAACTACTATCCTATTGTACATTCTTTTCAATATTATAAATAACCTTAGACCAACAGGTGATCTTTCCAAGAAAACAATGCTCATGTAATGATCACATTGTGAAAGAAAAATATTGTTTTCCATAAAAAACATCATTAATTGGCCATTAATTTCTTCCAATATTTGGAACACCATGTGGGAATTATTTTTAAATTCGTTTGAATAACACAGGAGTATGGTTTCAATTCCAGTTGTAATTTACAAGCACCCCCTTTACACCTAATTTAAAAAACAAAATTTCTTCTAGTTACGTTTCAGGTTTTGTTCAATTTTAACTGCCCAATGTGGAAGCTAACGGGATCTTCTAAAATCAAAACTGGCAGAAGAGATGAAAAACATTTTCTGACTACCAGAGATTGTCCCTACTAGGGGAGGGAGCATACAATTTATCATCCAAACCAGAACAATTTTTAAAATAAGAGAGAGGACTACTATTATTAATTTACCTGGACAACAGGTATAAATCTGAACTGTCCCAGATAAGCATGGGCATATGATCTCCCTATCCATACTTGACCTTCCATGAAGTCAATGTTTACAGGATTAATGCAGAAGCTTTAGAAAATGACACAGCAAGTTCTGACCTAATACTTAACTTCATTTGGAAAATTCTAGTCAAATAACATAGATTTTGTGGGGGAAGACTGGTCCTTTATCTCAATCAGGACGTCACCTACAAGACACTGGAAATTACATAATAAGAGAGAAAAACTGTGAAGATGTTATAGTTGGAGGGATCAGGAGATGGTCACTTGCATGAGATTTGTCATTGTGTCTGATCAATAGAGAAAGCATTTTCTTACTTACCATGTAAACTTAACACTCTTCTCCTAGCTGCAGCAAAAAATGATAGCACAAAGAAGAAAAAGTGAAGTTGCATTAAAGATAAAGAAAGCTGCCTTCCCTGATTTACAAGAAAATCAGACAGGCATCATACTTTAGCATTACTATGGCACATTAACATATGAAAATCAATCCGTGTAATACACCACATTAATGAAATAAAGGATTAAAAAATGATATAAATAGAACAAAGGATAAAATCATAATTATTCCAAAAGATGCAGAAAATGCATTTAACAAAATCTAATACCCTTTTATAATAAAGAATAGTTAATAAACTAGAAATAGAAGAGAACACTCTCAACCTGGAAAAGGACATTAATGAAAAACCCACAGCTAACATTACAAGTGAAAGCTTTCCCTCTAAGATCATGAACAAAACAAAGATGCTCACTTTCACCACTTCTACTCATTATTGTTCTGTGTGCTTTAGTTGTACCCACTGGGCAAGAAAAAAAATAAAAGCCATCTCGAGTGGAACCAAAGGGATAAAACCATCTTAATAATTCTAGGAAGCACACAGACACACACACACACACACACACACACACACACACACACACACAAATAGAAATAATAAATGAGTTCAGCAATGTTACAGGATAAAAGACTAATATCCAAAAATCAATTGTATTTCTATACACTGGAAATAAAAATTCAAAACTGATGATGCCAGGTGCGACTGAGATAAAGGATTATGCCTGTAATCCCAGCACTTTAGGAGGCCAAGGCAGGTGGATCACGAGGTCAGGAGTTTGAGACCAGCCTGATCAATACGGTGAAAACTTGTCTCTACTAAAAAATACAAAAATTTGCCAGGCATGGTGGCACACGCCTGTAGTCCCAGGTACTCGGGAGACTGAGGCAGAAGAATAGCTTGAACCCAGGGGGCACAGGTTGCAGTGAGCTGAGATCACTAGATCATGCCACTGAACTCCAGCCTGGGCGACAGAGTGAAACTGTCTCTCTAAAAAAATAAATAAAAATTAAAAAATTTTAAAAATTTAAAAATGAAATGAAGACAAAGATTCTACTTATAATGACATCAAAAAGAATAAAATATTTAGAAACAAAAGAAGCACAAGATATACATGCTGAAAACTACAAAACATCAGAGAAAGAAATCAAAGACCTAAGTAAAGTAAAACATCATTTGTTCATGAATTGGAAAACTTAATGTTATTAAGACTCGATAAATTGATCTAACCTATTTAATTCAATCTCTATCAAAATCCTAGCTTCCTTATTTTGCATAAGTTGAAAATTTGCCCTCAAAATAAATTTGGAAATTTAAAGAACCAGAATAGCCAACACAATCTTGAAAAAAAAATAAACAAAGTTGGAGGACTCACATTTCCTGATCTCAAAATTTGCAACAAATCTACAGTAATTAAGACAGTGTAGAATAGACAAGCAAATCTATAGAATTGAACTGAAAATTAAGACACAGACTCATGGTTTTATGATGCAGAAATGTCAATAAAAGTACCACCACAATTCAATAGAGAAAGAATAGTCTTTCCAACAAATAATGCGAAGACAACTGGATATTCGTGTGCAAAAGAAAAAACTGAACTCTTACCTCACAGCATATACAAAATTTATCTCAAAATGGATCAAAGACCTTAATGTAAGAGTTAAAACTATAAAAGTCTTAAATCACAAGCATAAATCATAATGAACTTGGATTTGGCAATGGTTTCTTAGATATTACACCAAAAGCACTAGCAACCAAAAAAATAACAAATAAGCTGGACATAGGAAAAATTTAAACCTTTGTACTTCAAATGACACTAGCAAAAATGAAAAGAGAACTCACGAATAAAATATTTGTATATCACATATCCGAAAAAGGACTGGTATCCAGAAGGTATAAAGAGCTCTCACATCTTGTCTTAATTAATTCATGCTGCTATACGGAAATATCACAGACTGGATCATTTATTAGGTTAGCAAAAGTCATCACAGATTGTGCCGTTAAAAATAATAGCAAAAACTGCAATTACTTTTGCACCAACCTTTTTTAATCAAGAGCAGAAATTTATTTTTTAGAGTGATGTAGGCTGAAAGTCCAAGATCAAGGCACTGGTAGGTTTTTTGTCTGCTGAGGGTCCAGTCACTGCTTCCAAGACTGTGCTTTCTCCAAAAAGCCCTTTTATAAGGGAACCTATTCTCATTCACAAGGGAAGAGTTCTCCTGGGCTAATCACCTCTTAAAGGCTCCAACTTTTAATATATCACATTGCCAACACGTGAGTTTTGCCATATGGTTTGACATTCAAACCATAACATCTCAATTTTTTTTTAAAAAAAGAAAAACAACATACGATCTAATTTTTAAAATGGGCAAAAAATATAAATACATCATTCTCCAAAGAAGGTTGCAAAAGAGCAATAAGCACACAGAAATCATTAGTCAGTGAAATGCAATCCATGAGATACCACTTCACACTGGCTAGGATGTCTAAATAAAAAAGTTAGACAAGAACCAATGGAAAAATGGGAGCCTTCATGCTTCATCAATGGTGAGAATGTAAAATGGCATGGCCACTTTAGAAATCAGTTTGTCAGCTCCCCAAATCATTAAGCATCAAGTTACCATATGACCCCCAAATTCCACTCCTTAGTGTATACCTAAGAGAAATGAAAATATATGCCCACACAAAAGCATGTACACAAATGTTCATAGCAGTGTTATCTGTAATTGCCAAAAGTGAAAGCAACCTAAATGTGTGTCAACAGACAAATTGATTTTTTTTTTTTTACTTGTACTTTAAGTTCTGGGATACATGTGCAGAACATGCTGGCTTGTTGCATAGATATACACGTGCCATGGTGGTTGGCTGCATTCACCACCCCATCATCTACATTAGTATTTCTCCTAATGCCATCCCTCCCCTAGCCCTCATTCCCCAACAGGCCCCAGTGTGTGATGTTTCCCTCCCTGTGTCCATGTGTTCTCATTGCTCAACTTCTACTTATGAGTGAGAACATGCGGTGTTTGGTTTTCTGTTCTTGTGTTAGTTTGCTGAGAATGATGGTTTCCAGCTTCATCCATGTCCCTGCAAAGGACATGAACTCATCCTTTTTTATGGCTACATAGTATTCCATGGTGTACATGTGCCACATTTTCTTAGACAAATGGATTTTTATACTGTGGTATGTACATGAGATTGAATATTAATTAGCCATATAAAAGCAGGAAGTATGGATACATGATGCAACATGGAGGAATCAGGAAAACATGCTCAGTAAAGGAAGCCAGACACAAAAGGCTGTTACATACTGTATGATTCCATTTATATGAAATGTCCAGAATAGGCAAATCCATAGATCCCAAAAGTATATTAGTTTCTGGGGCCCTGAGGCAAGAGGAGATTGCGGAGATCTCCCTGCTAATAGCTATGAGATTTCTTTTTGGAATGATGAAATGTTCTGAAAATAGTAGTGATTGGTGTTCAGCTTTGTGAGTACTAAAAACAACTTAAATGTATATTTTTAAACGCTGACTTTCATAGGATTTCAATGATATCTTAATTTTTAAAATTTGCTTTCAAAGTCTTCATGAAAATAATTCCTGTGTTTCTGTGTAATGATCAGAACAGGTAAAGAAATAAAACATATTTGGATGTTACCTCTGCTTGATAGAAATCTGTACAAAGTAGTGGGGATAAGGGAGTCGGTCACAGAGAAAAGATTGGAAAATTCTTTGTTGTGGGAGGACAGCAATTAAGGTGTTCATAGAGAAGGTGGAACATAAACTGAGCCTTGGCAGGTGAGTGGATGAAGTAGAAAAACAGTATCTTCTAGCAAGAAAGAGTAGCTTACATAGTCTGGGCATAAATTTAGGGCAGTTAGTGTACTGAGATAAGTAGTTGTCAGACTTATAAGTAAGTCATGCTAAGGATTTTAGATTTTATTCTGAAGGCAGTTGGGTACCATTGTAGTTCCTACCCACAAAATAAAAATGATTACCTGAATATTAGAAAGCTAATTCTGCCGTAAATGGGAGTGATATCAACAGAAAGCCAACTGAAGATAGGAGCATCTGTTAGAATTGTACAATAATAATTTCCGCAGGAGGCGATATGGCTTCATACTAAAGCAATGGCTTTAGAGGAGAGAGATTCCAGACAGTATTGTTATAGAACTGATAGACACAGTTGTCAACTGAACGTACATGCATAGGGTATGGAAGTTTCTGATGGTTTTAGGTGACTGTAATCTTCATAGAACCAAGGAAAGAGCGTAGATCCTAAGAAACCTAATGTGATCATAAGAAAAACTAACACTGGCATACCATAATAGTCCTTCATGGTTGAAAGACACTGTAGTGACAACCAAATGGACTCAACAGAACGAAGACATCCAGAGAGCATGGCATTTCTAGAAAGTTAATTTCTAATAGTAAATGCTACTCTGAAAAACACAGGAAAGTGAAACAGGAATAAAGTGGATAGTTACAAATATATATATATATATAATAGAAAAATATATATTTCTATATAATTATGTATTTATGTATATTAAACATATATGTTTAATTTTGGCACTTCCATTCTTTTCCTACTATCTGGCCTCATTCCGCCTGACTTTCAGAACAAGCAATAACAAAATCGTAAGCATTACACCAGTGAGAATCCTGAAGGCTCATGAAAGTGAAGTTTACAATTTTAACATTAGGCATTTCTAAGATACATATACCATTTAAAGAGCAGCAGTGTAGTTAAATACTTAATCTCACTCTCAGTTCTTCTCACTGCAGTGTTCCGTTTCTGATTATGCCCTGAAAGAGAGGCACATATGACTGAGATAAGAGAATATGTATAAAAGTCAAAATGTGAACCTTTGTATTATGTGTACTTATGTCTTTCTTCCTTGAATGCTCTTCTAGTTTTTCCAGCACATAATTGTCAGAGTCTATATGCTGCTCCATATTCTGTTCAGTTATTCTTATATTCATGAGACTCCCTGCAAGACTTTAAATGATGATTTAATATCTAAAATATTGCATTAAGCATATTCATTGATGTTTTAAATGAACGCCTGTGAATAGATTAAAATAACCACTATGAAAATAAAACCTGTCCATGGGGGAGGCATTTAAATTGGTTGCTCTCATTACTGAAAACTGTATAGAAGACAGCAGTAAAAAGATTTTAATTTAGGAAATAATATCAAAATTACATTTTAACTGATCAGACGATCTGATTAAACCACTCTACAGGCCGGGCGTGGTGGCTCACACCTGTAATCCCAGCACTTTGGGAGGCCGAGGTGAGTGGATCATGAGGTCAAGCATTCGAGACCAGCCTGGCCAACATGTTAAAACCCGTCTCTACTAAAAATGCAAAAGTTAGCCGGATGTGGTGGCAGAAACCTGTAATCTCAGCTCCTCAGGAGGCTGAGGCAGGAGAATTGCTTGAACTCGGGAGGCAGAGGTTGCAGTGAGCCGAGATCGTACCACTGCACTCCAGGCTGGGTGACAAAGTGAGACTCCATCTCAAAACACAACACAACAAAACAAAACCAAAAAACAGCAATAATGCTTTACAGAATACATTCACTTTAATAAAAGTATGGCGAAAGATAGAGTTAAGGAACATTTATTAGTATGTGATAAACTAAGACCTCATCACCATTTTCTGCTCACAGCTCATGTTTCAAGAGCCAAGAAAGACAAGGTGAGAGAAAGTGAGGGGAAAAGCTGGGAAAATGTCTTAACTTGGGTGCAATTTATCCCTCTTTATATTCTTCCAGCTTCATCTGTCTTTTTTTGTTTTTCTTCCGTGTACTTTGCAGAAAGGTGGCAAGATAGAGTCCTAAGACACGGCTCCAGCAAAAATTAAAATGATCCTGAAAAATGGAGAAATTAAAGCAGGATAACTGCACTCCTTGACTTATGTAAAGTTTATTCAAACCTGACTTGCTCTCCTTTGAACCTGGTAGTGCATGGATTTCTTAATGATGCGCAAATTAAAAGGACTTTATCAAAGACTCAATAAGCCTGTGGTCAATGCAAAAAGAACTGAAGGAAATTCTATAATAATTCCAGAAATAATGCAACATACTGCTCCATATACAACTAGAACAAACAAAAAAACCCAGCTGAATAGTTAAAATGATTCCACTTCACCTGTATAATAATCCTGGCATAATACAAAAATTAGATATCTTCGCTTAGCCTCTTCAATATGTAAGCTCCCTTCTTTAGATGAATCATTGGGGAAAAGATCTTGTTTCTATAAAATTAGATATGGAAGCACTGTGTTTTGGGGAACATGCCAGTGGATATCTCTCACTGGGGTTATAGGCAATAATGTAAATAAATCAGGCTTATTTGAATTGTGATACTATAAGAGTGATTTCTCATTTCAGTCACATTACCTAGGAATATTCTCTCCCTAAGTCTGGGAGAGAAAGATAAGTAAGTGGATTTCAGAGTCATTTAAGGTCATCAGCAATGTAGATAAAAGTGTTTACCTGGAAATGCATGTAAGTGAGAAGCAAAAATAAGGTAGAATAGTCAAGGGCAACACCATGAAAATAACTAGAAGAGAATATAGAGAAGAACACAAAGGAATATGTTTAGGAATCTCGAAAACTTGGAAGTCAGGTAAGATAAGCACATGCCACTTTTCTTCCTTATATTTCGGCAATCCAGAATGTTAACTGTTTGGGGACTGTGTCATTGTGTGAGTCCTACTCACCCAACTTGGCAGATCTCAGCACAGAAAATTGCAGAGTGTATTTATTTCTTCTCCCAGTCCTGGAAGCCAGGCTAGAAACAATGACCTACGCTCGGGAAACTAGAGGTTCCCAAACAGGAATTTGGACTGGGGGCAAGTAACACAAATAAGCAGGGAGGTTTAGGCTTCCTCCCTCGGGACAGTGGCTTGGGCACCCTGTGCTCTGCACTGGGGACAGCAGCACTGCCTGACCCACTTTCCCAGTGGCAAGATCTGCGCAAAGGATTGAAATACCCAGTCTCAGTAATTCCTAGCATTTTCTGACTGTTTCTCAAGGCCTGCCATTGACCCTCTGAGCCACTCATATCCTTCCAAAGAATGCCTTCTCTGCTCCTCTGTTAAAAACTAGATTAGAGTTTTACAACAGGGATAGAGGTCAAACATGAGACACTTCTAGGTGTGGGACCCTGTGTAATTGTGTAGGTTGCATGCCTGTGAGGCTGATAATGATTAGATTGGGTGTGGGGGGGGTGGGGGAAATCCCTGAAAATGTGAATCTTTCGTGCTTTATCATGTGTGTGAGTGGTTGGTAGCCAATGAATGTTACCGTCAGAATCAAGCTATCTAATAAAACTCATTTAAACCTAATTGAATTGCCAAGGCACTAGTAAGCTTTGGCTGAATTTACTGTATCTTCAGAAAATAACGATTTTTCTTCTGTGCACACATCTAATTTGGAAAGTTCCTGGGTGTGATTTATGAACTTTGAGACAGAAAAATAAAAAGTGAGTCAAAGGCATTTTAAAAGGTCCAAGCCTAAATCTACCCCTGAGAGAGCCACATGCAGTTGTGCCATATATTCTGCCACTGAGAGATGGCCATGCATCCACGGCACTGCCAAGAGCTGCTATTGACACTTCGTTCATAGGTGCTCTCCTGGGATAAATCTGTTAGTGCCTAACACACTCAGCCAAAGTACAAGCTAGGTTCAACGAGCCCACCTACTTTTTTAGGGAAAGCTCTCCATTTAAATTCCTATCCCAATAAAACTGTCCAGCCCTGATATGGTCACCATAAATTTTGTGTATGAGCTTAAAATTCCTGAGATTTTGTATACAGTAGAAAAAAAAATCTCATAAAATGGATAACAAAGTGAGAAAATTCTGGTACCAATGCCCCAAATCATCTGGCCTAACAGCATGTCAGTCATGCCCAGGTGCCACTCACTGACTTGGTGCTACACCAGCTGACCTGTGCAGTCTCCGGAAATGAATGAATGTTTAACAACATTCATATAGTCAAGGTAGCTATTGTTACTCATTCTGTTGACAAACAAAAGCCTGATGTTTAGCTCCCAGAAAGTTTTAGACCAGGTTTCACAGTTTTTATGTTAATGAAAAGGATGGGGAAGGAAATCTGCAGAGAAGTCAAAGGCAGTGGCAGGTCAGAAGATCCTTGTAGTGATATGAACAAAGCTTTCTGCCATGCACATAGTCTTTCAACACAACAACGTCTTAGCAAATATATCCAAAGAAACAAGCTCTGCTCTGCAATCAGAAACATAAAAATTACTGCTCCCTGGCCCACTGGCAGAGCTACTGAGATTTTCAGTTCAGAATAAAAAGACTGTTTAGGTGCCTACTTGGCCTTTTCCTCAGTCTCCTACAACCTCATTGAGTAGATGTTGGTTTATTCAAATTAGTACATAATTGAAAGCAGCTGCTACTTCATAGGTGAATGGAAGTCTTAATAGTCTCTGGGAAACATGCAAAATTAACTGAGTTCACATAATTCAATATTCACTTTTTATTATTCATCCTTATTCAATTAATTTTAATTACATAACTATCTTTATGGAATACCTAGTACGCATTAGGCATCATAGTACCAAATACCAAATTATTTCCCTGTATTCATTTAATCCTCCCAATATTCTGTGAGCTAAATATTATGACAATCAAAAATGCAGAAACTCGAATGTGGAGAAGATACGTAATTGAGCTCAAATCACACTAATGAATGGAAGCAGGAAGATTTGAACCTAGTTCTTGATGTTCTTAAAGCTGTCTTTTGCTACCTCCAACACATACAGAGTATTTCCTATCTACAAAGCATCATGATAGGAACTGAAAAAAAAATAATTTGAAGAAAGATCCTAAGCTTCCAGGAGATTTTAATATAGTGAGAAGCAGAGAAAAATATCACACACATATTCAACTGACTCCTGACAAAGGTCTAAAGACAATTCAATAGAGAAAAGATAGCCTTTCAACAAATGGTTCTAGAACAACTCGATATCTGTTTGCAAAAATTTAAAGTGAACCTCAATCCATATATCACACCGCATACAAAAGTTAATTCGAAATGGATCCTAGACACGAATGTAAAATCTAAAAGTATAAAACCTCTAGAAGAAAACATAGGAAAAACCCTGGTAGCTTGGTTAGACAAAGATTTCTTAGGTGCAACATCAAATTTTCCATCTGTAAAAATAAACAAATTGGTATGTTCATCAAAAATTAAACTTCATCAAAATTTGAAAACTTCAGCTGTTATAAAAAATAAAAGGGTTAAGGCAATGAAACGATTAGTCACAAATGAGGAGAAAATACTTGCAAAATACGTATCTGACAAATGGCTTGTATCCCAAGTATATTTATAAATATATGCTCAAAACAAGAAAACAAACAACTCAATACAAATAAATGGGCAAAATACATGATGGACCCTTCACAAAAACGTTATACAGATATCAGGCTAGGTGTGGTGGCTCATGCCTGTAATCAGGCTGGGCATGGTGGCTCATGCCTATAATCTCAGCACTTTGGGAAGCTGAGGTGGTGGATCACAAGGTCAGGAGTTCGAGACCAGTCTGGCCAATATGGTGAAACCCTGTTTCTACTAAAAGTGAAAAAATCAGCCAAGTGTAGTGGTGGCACCTGTAGTCACAGCTACTTGGGAGGCTGAAACAGGAGAATTGCTTGAACCCGGGAGGCAGAAGTTGCAGTGAGCCAAGATCACACATCGCACCACTGCACTCCAGCCTGGGTGACAGAGCAAGACTCCATCTCAAAAACAAAAAAAAGTTATACCGATATCAAAGAAATACATGAAAATACGACATTAATCATTAGGTCAAATCAAATTAAAACCGCAATGATATGTCAGTACATAATTTTATAATGGCTAGTTTTGTTTTGCTAATGACAATACTAAAGTACTGAAAAGCAGTTAGGCAGTTTCTTATGAAGTTAAATATATGCTTATGATATGACTAAAGAATCCCACTCCTGGGTATTTAGTCTAGAGAAATAACTTGTGTTTATACAACAACTGTATGTAAATGTTTTCTATGGATTTATTCATAATCTCCAAAAATGGGAAAGAATATTAATTTCCATTAAACTTATGAATGGATAAACAAATTTTGCTATGCCCACAGACTAGAATACAGTTTATCAATAAAAGCAAATTGTGAATGCACACAATAACCATATGAATATCAAAAATATTATATTAAATAAAATAAGCCAGATTTTTTAAACTGTGCAATGTATTATTCCACTTATATGACACTGTAGAACATGAAAAACTATAAAGACAAAAAGCAGATTAGTGGTTTCCAGGGGTTAGAAATGAGGAAAGATGCTCACTACACATTTTAGGGTGATGGATATATATTTTCTATCTCAGTTTTGATGGTAGTTCACAATCCATAGAACCGTATACCAAAAAAGTGAATTTTGCTGCATATTAATTACATTTGTGAAAACCTGCCATTAGATGTTCAGCATGTCTAAAACTGAGGCCACTCTGTTTCTCACTGAGCTTTGCTGCTCACTGAAATGCACCACTTCCTATTTGCCTGTCTTCAAAGGATGGCTTTTCCTATTAAAATAAAAGAAAATGAATACACAACATACAAAAACCTATGAGATACAGCAAAAGCAGCACTAAGAAGGAAGTTTGTAAAATAAACACTTCTTGTATTACGAAACTAGAAAGACTTTAAATAAACAACCTGAAAATGCATTGCAAGGCCTAGGAAAGCAAGGACAAACCAAACCCAAAATTAGTATAAGGAAAGAACTAATACAGATCAGAGCAGAAATAAATAAAATTGAGATGTAAAAGATTAATGAAATGAAAAGTTGGTTTTTAGAAAAGATGAACCAATTTGGTAAACCTTTAGCTACACTAAGAACAAAAGAGAGAAGACCCAAATAAATAAAATCAGAGATGAAAAAGGAGACATAACAACTGAGACCATAGAAATATAAAGAATCACTAGAGAATATTATTACCAACTATTCATCAACAAATTGGAAAACCAGGAAATGAATAAATTCCTGGACACATAACACCTACAAAATTGAACCATAAAGAAACAGAAAACATAAATAAATTAATAACAAGTAATGCAATTAAAGCCATAATAAAAGTCTCCCATCAAAGAAAAGCCTAGGACCTAACAATTTTACTGCAGAATTCTACCAAACTTTTAAAGAGGAACCAATACTGATTCTGTTCAAACTATTCCAAAAAATAAAGAGGAGGGAGTACTTTCAAATTCATTCTATGAGGCCAGCATTACCCTGATACCAAAACTAGACAAGGACACAACTAAAAAAAGAAAACTATGAGCCAATATTATCGATGAGTATAAACACAAAATTGTCTGTTCTTGTGTCAGTTTGTTGAGAATGATAATAAAAATAAATAAAAATAAAATAAAAAATAAATGCAAAATTCTCAACAAAATATTAACAAACCAAATTCAAGAACACATTAGAAGATCATTTAACATGATCAAGTGGGATTCATCTCAGGAATGCAAGGATGGTCCAACAAATGGAAATCAACAAATATGATACATCAGATTTACAGAACCAACCAGAAAAAAACAGACAATTTCTTCAATAGAAGCTGAAAAACCATTTGATAAAATTCAACATCTGTTTATGATTTTAAAAACCTTCATCAAACTGAGTATAGAAGGAACATGCCTAATAATAATAAAGATCATATATGGGAAACCCACAATTTTTCCCCATCATACTGAATGGGGAAAAATTGAAGGCTTTTTTTTCTGAGAGCTGGAACAAGATAATGATCCCCACTTTTACCACATTTTATTCAACATAGTACTGGAAGTTCTGGACAGAGAAATTAGGCAAGAGAAAGAAATAAAGATCATCTTAATTGGGAAGAAAAAAGGTCAAATTAGCCTTGCTTGCAGATAACATGATCTTAGAAAGAAAACATAAATACTCCACCAAAAACTCTTAGAACTGATCAACAAATTTCGGAAACTTACAAGACACAAAATCAATATATAAAAATCAGTAGCACTTATATATACCAGCAAGATAGAAAATCAATATGTAAAAATCAGTGGCACCTATATATGCCAACAGCAAACAATCTCAAAAATAAATCAAGAAAACAATGCCATTTATAAGAGCTACAAAGAATGTAAAATATCTAGGAATGTATTTAACCCAGAAAGTGAGAGATCTTTACCAGGAAAGCTATAAAACACTAACGAAAGAAAGTAAACAGGACACAAAAAGAACATGAATTGAAAGAATGAATTGAAAGAACATGAATTGAAAGAAATGAAACAAAAAGAACATGAATTGAAAGAATCAATATTGCTAAAATGTTCATACTATCTATCCAAAGCAATCTGTAGATTCAATGCAATCTCTATCAAAAAACCAAGGACATTTTTCACAGAAATAGAAGAAACAATCCTAAAATTTGTACGGAACCAAAAAAGACACCAAATAACCAAAACAATCCTGTGCAAAAAGAACAAAGCTGGAGACATCAAACTACTTAGATTTCAAAATTTACCCCAAAACTATAATATTTAAAGCAGCATGGTACTAGCATAAAAAACAGACACATAGATCAATAGAACAGAACAAAGAACCCAGGGATAAATCCATGCATTTACAGCTAAATCATTTTTGACAAAGGTACCAAGAATGTACAATGAGGAAAGGACAGCATCTTTGATTAGCAGTGCTGCTCCTATGGTGCTGGATAACTATATGCAGAAGAATGGAACTGGACCCATATCTCTCAACATATACAAAATAAAGTCAAAATAGATTAATGTCTTAAATCTAAGACCCAACACTCTGAAAGTAGAAGAAAACACTAGGGAAGTGCTCCAGAACATTGGTCTGGGAAAGATTTTTTTTTTTTGTATAAGACCTTAAAAGCACAAGCAACCAAATCAAAAATAGACAAATGGGATTATGTCAGCTAAAATGTTTTTGTACAGCACATGAAACAATCAACAAAGTGAAGAAACAACCCATAGAATGGGAGATAATATTTGCAAACTACCCACCTTACAAGGGACTAATAACCAGAATATATAAGGAACTCAAACAACTCATTTACAAAAAAAAAATCCACAACAAATAATCGAATTTAATAATGAGCAAAAAATATGAATAGACATTTCTCCACAGAAGACATACAAATGGTCAACAGGTGTATGAACAGACGCTCAACATCACTAATCATCACAGATATGCAAATCAAAACAACAATGAGAGGACTGCTCTGCCTATAGGGTAGCCACTCTCCATTCATTTAATTTTCTGAAAGAAAAAAAAAACTGTGAGAGATATTATCTCATCCCAGTTAAAATGAGTTTTATCCAAACAACAGGCAATAATGGATGCTGGAAAGAATGTGGAAAAGGGGAACCCTCATATGCTACTGGTGGGAGTGTAAATTAGTACAATCACTATGAAGAACAGCATGGAGGTTCCTTACAAAACTAAAAACAGAGCTACCATACAAACCAACGATTCCACTACTGGGTATATATCCAAAAGAAAGAAAATTAATATATTGAAAAGATATTTGTACTTCTGTGTTTATTAAAGCACTATTCACAACAGCCAAAATATGTAATCAACCCAAGTGTGCAACAATAAATGGATAAAGAAAATGTGGTTTATATACAAAATGAAGTATTATTCAGCCATAAAAAGAATGAGATTTTGTCATTTGTGGCAACATGGATGAACCTGGCGTTAAGTGAATCATGTTAAGTGAAATAAGCCAGGCAGAAAAGACAACTATACCAATGTTCTCACTCATATGTTGGAGTTAAAACAATGGATCTCATGAAGATACAGAGTAGATCTGTGGTTACCAGAGGCTGGGAAGGGTACGGAGTAGGGGAGTATGAAAAGACATTGATTAATGAGTACAAATATATGATTTTAGTTAGTTTGTTTCAACCTTTTTTTTTTTTCTGAGACAGGGTCTTGCTCTCTTGCTCAGGCTGGAGTGCGGTAATGCTATCATGGCTCACTGCAGCCTCAACCTCCGGGGCTCAAACAACACTCCGACCTTAGTCTCAACACCAGCCTATAAAAGCAGCCAGGAGGGATGCCGTACCCTGCAGCGCCACAGAGGCAGAGCTGCCCAAGACCATGAGAACCCACCTCTTGCAACAGCATGACCTGGAAACGAGACATGGAGTCAAAGGAGTTCATTTTGGAGCTTTAAGATTTGACTGCCCTCCTGGATTTCGGACTTGCATGGGCCTTTGGCCTTTAGCCCCTTTGTTTTGGCCAATTTCTCCCATTTGAAGTGGCTGTATTTACCCAATGCCTGTACCCACATTGTACCTAGGAAGTAACTAGCTTTCACTGGTTTTACAGGCTCATAGGTGGAAGGGACTTGCCTTGTCTCAGAAGAGATGTTGCACAATTAATGCCAAAATGAGTTGAGACTGGGGGACTGTTGGAAAGGCATGATTGGTTTTGAAATTGTGACAACATGAGATTAGGGAGGGGCCAGGGGTGGAATGATATGGTTTGGCTGTGTCCCCACCCAAATCTCATTTCCAATTGTAATTCCCGCAATTCCCACATGTGAGATGAACCCGGTAAGAGGTGATTGAATTATGGGGGCATGTTTTGTTTTTCCTGTGCTGTTCTCATGATAGTGAATGAGTCTCACAAGATTTGATGGTTTTAAAAATGGGAGTTTCCCTGTATAAGCTCACTCTTTTCCTGCCACCATTTATGAAAGATGTGACTTGCTCCTCCTCGCCTTCTGCCATGATAGTGAGGCCTCTCCAGCCATGTGGAACTGTAAGTCCATTAAACCTCTTTTTCCTCTCAGTCTCGGGTAGGTCTTTATCAGCAGTGTGAAAACAGACTAATACAATTCTGTTATGAGTTGCTGTAATGGCTTGAGTTGGTTGGCCTCCAGCCAGGAGGTGGTGCTTTCAAGATAGCACCAGCTGCAGGAGTAGAAGGGGGATATAAGCTTGCCCTATGTTGGCCAGGATAAGTATTCAGGTTTCTCATACAATAGACAGGGCCATAGAGCTCTGAAGAGTTTTTTTTTTCTTTTGTATTTGGCTACCCAGTAAGGCAGAGAAAGAGTAGCAGTTGGGGGCAGGGTTATGCAGGTCTCAGCTCAGACTCCTTGGGGCTTGCTGCAGCCACTGTGGGGTTTGGGGTAGTGGTTCGCAGGGCAGTGGAATTATGTTCCAAGGGGGGATTATGGCTACCTCTGCTGTATAGATATTGTCAGGGAAGTGGGAGAAAGCCTGCAGTGACAGACCTCACTCAGCTCCCAGGCACCAGCAAGGCCAGTCTCACTCCCCACCCCTCCACGCCTACCCCGCTCACAGCACCACGTTTATATCCAGGCAGCCAGCACTCAGGGCTGAGAGCTTGCCTTAGACTACAAGCCTCCCTGTTGAGAGAGCAAGCAGGGCTTTCCGGCCTTGCCCCTTCCCACCTGCCCACACCACAGGCTATGGCTTCCGTGCTCGTATCCGCACTTTTCATTTGCCCCTCTGGATTCTTCTCAGGAAAATTCACGTTCAGTTGATTATTACAAAGTTCAACTAGAAGCTTTCTTTACCCTGCGGCCTCTCCCCAATTCTACTTAGTGGCTGCCTTCCTCGCGAACCGCTGTGAGATAAAGCCAGAGATCCCTTCCTGGGCTTGAGCTGGGGACTGGGAGGGCTTACAGGACACTTCCCACTGCTTCTTCTACAGTTATATTTTGCTCAGCTCCCTAAATCCATTTCGGCTCTAGATAAGGTTAAATCCGCTCATAATCTGGATTTTCAGGTTCCCAGTGGGAATGCATGCTTGGAGGCAGACGTTTCCTTTGTCTCACACTTTGGGAACTCACAGTTTTTCAGCTGTCTCACAGAGTTTGCAGCAGCAAGCCACTTCTTTCAAAGGGTCTGTGAATTCTATCGTTTTCCTGGTATGTTCCTGCAGTGATTCTTCGAGCAAAAGTTCACGATGTGGGTCTCTACATGCTGTCCGTTCATCCAAGTGGGGACTGCATATTAGTCTGGTCTCCTATCAGCTATTCTGGCTCCTGGCTAATTTTTACTTTTTTTCTTTTAGAGATGAGGTCTCACTCTATTGCCCAGGTTGGTCTCAAATTCCTAAGCTCCAGCAATCTACCTGCCTCAGCCTCCTGAAGTGCTAGGATTGTAGGCATGAGCCACCCACTCACAAATATATGCTTTTATGCAAGAAATAATACATAGTGTTAGGCAGATCAGTAGGGTGACTGTAGTTTACAACATTCTACTGTACATTTCAAAATAGAAGAGAATGATCTGAATTTCTTGCATAAAGACAAATATTTAAGGTGATGGATATCTCAAGTACACCAATTTGATCTTTACAAATTATATGAATGTATTATCACATGTACCCCAAAACTATGTGCATCTATTATACATCAATAACAATATTTTTAAAATTTTAAATGATGGCTCTTTCATCTCTCACTCCCAGAATTAAGTCAGTTTTGATGTCCAGTAAATTCTATCTCTTTGTGTTTCTCAGAAATATTACTTCCTCCCTATTCCTGTTGTCCCTGCTTGGTTTGTTCATTCAGCATTTTTAGTCTAATTCCTGCCCTGGCCTCATGACAGGTTTTTGTTTTTGTTTTCATGGACTCCCATTCTGCTTCAATCAATTCTACCCTATCCCTTAGCCTGAATGATCTCTATAAAAATTACCCTCATCATGAATATCCTGTGTTCAAAATCTTGAGAAGTTTTCTGTAGAATAAAGTCCAAACACTTTCATATTGAATAGAAGTTTGGTCCAGTGTACCTTCATGTCACTCCTGAAGGCATATTTGATGCTCCAGCCCTACTGTGATTCACAACACAGTTCCTGAATGTGCCTCATTGTTTTTTCCTGCTCTGTAACTGTGCAAAAGTTCTGTTCTTGTGCCTGAAATGCCTTTTGAAAATCCTGTCTCTAGTCATTCTTTGAGACTTTCCTGACATGTTATTTATTCAGTGGAAATTTCTTTTCTAGTGTCCACGTGAGACAGAGAGCTAGATGTTCCCAGGTCTATGCTCCAACAGTAACATGCTTGAACCTTAACAAGGGCATTCAACTCCCTGTCTTGCAATTGTGCACAGAGCTGGCTATCCCAGTAAATTAAGTGCTGGTTAAATAAAGCAGCTATGTATTATACACTTTTGAATCCACAGCAACAAGAGGCATTTGGTAAATATGATTCAGCAAATAAACATATAAATATATTACATATGCAGTATCAGAAAAAAAAAATCTTTGGAGCATTTTGCCCTCCTAACATACAACTCTTGTTATTTTCGCTCTCTATCTTTTTGAGAAAACATCACCTAACACTTCATTAAAAGAAAAACTTTAAAAAAATTAAATTTAACAAAGTTTATTTGAGCAAAGAATGATTCATGAATTGGGCAGCACTCAGAACCAGAAGAGGCTCAGAGAGCTCTGCTCTGTAACAGGGGGGAATGATTATTTACAAACAGAACAGGGGACTGAAGGGCACAAATAGCTTGATTGGGATACAGCTAGACATTGCCTTGTTCGGACATGGTCTAATCAGTTGGCTGCCTATAGCTGGCTGAAACTCAGCTGCTTAGGATTGGCTGAGATTCAGTGGTTTGTCATAATCCTAAGTTAGGTTTTCAGTTTGTTTATATATGAAGTTAGGTTCCAGTTCATTAATAAAGAAACTCAAGGAAAGGAGATAGACTCGGGCCTAATTTAACAACACACATCAGCAATGGCACAACACAGCCAAGACAAATCCCTGAGGCTACAGAAGAGCAAACATTCTAAGAAGGCATAATATATAAAGCAGGTTAGTTGTAGGAAAAAATACAAGGATGGTTAGTAAGGTCACTGTCTGATGTTTAAGTCTCCCATAAAGATTTTTTAGGAGGTATTATTCCTCACTCTTACTCCTGTAAGAGAGCAAACTCTAGTTTCTCAGCTTGCTATTTATGGAACTGGTGGACTCTGTGGAGAGATTCTTACAGCATGCATCTTTATACATTGTGCCCTCATAACCATGGGGATTTGCTTCTTTTTGGCCCGAAAGTGGAAGATTATTTCTTGGGTACGTGCTTATATGGCCCGTACCATATAAGCAGAGAGGAGGAACATTGGTGCTTGGCATGCCATGTGAATCTCTGAATCTGCTGTTTCCAGCACTGGTTTTCCCCTAATGGAGAACAGTCAGTGGCAGACACTGAAGGAAGCAGAGGCAATAAAGTAGCGGTGTTCCTGTGCACACAGAGCTACTTCTGTGCCCAGGAGGCAGCAGTCACCACTAGGAGAGAAGAGGCTTTTGCCCCCCAGTTCTACTGCAGACCACAGGGACCAGACAGAACAACAGGCACAAAGTCATGGAACCAAGAGTAAAATAAGTGTTCCACAGTCACAACATGTGTGTTTGTTTATGGGAAGGAGGGCGAAATTAATTAGTAAACATTAATGCACAATAGAGTGGTTTTGCCATACTTTATCCATCTTCATCATTTTTTTTTCTTCCCAGGATTAGGGGAATGTCTTCTCTATTTCTTTATTGCTATTTCTAATTCATTTTCAGTTCGTCTACTCTCATGGTTCCTTCACTGAAAATGAGTTAGAAATTACAAAATCGATAGATTATACATTTTCAACCAAATCATGGTTTGAAACAAACTGTTGTCCTGAGCAGCTTCCTAAATTTTAATCAAAATACATTTTGTCAAGTTGGAGTCAGTGAAATTCTGTTGTACAATTGGTTTGAGGACTAACAGTGACTCACTGGAAGCCCTCCTCGTGGTCCCTGGTGAAGCATGGTGATGCCCAGTGGATACATGAGCTAAGCAGCATTGGCACCAGCAGAGGGCAGTGGCAGTAATCAACACTCACTCACAGAGAGAAAAACAAAACTAAGGAACAGAAGCAAGCTTGTTCTTGTCCAGAAAACCCTCAGGGACGTCCAAAAATATCTGAGGTAGTCTATACCGAAAAAGGTGATATTCTTATTTTCTTTTTCTCATACCATATGGTTTGTATGTGAGGCAAGTTTGGTATATACTCTGCAGGCCCTTTTTCAGAAAGCAAGAAAAACATGTCATTAAAGGTACTAAAACCTGAAGTATTTTTCCTTTCTTCCACAATCTTTCAGTTTGTCCTGATGCTTTTTATTTGCCATTTAATATCATTTTTATTTGCTATTTAATATCATTTAATTAAAAAACAAAACATTTGCATTGTTTGCATGAATTTTATCATTCTTCCTTATACAATGCCAGTTTTAAATGCAAATGTAAGAATTTATAGTAGAATCAGCAATAGTATACAATATTTATTTTATAGTTTATACATATATATGTAGCTTGCTCTTGCCAGAAAAGCTGGATA
Organism: Cacajao melanocephalus; assembly: GCA_963573385.1. Taxonomy (NCBI): domain Eukaryota; kingdom Metazoa; phylum Chordata; class Mammalia; order Primates; family Pitheciidae; genus Cacajao; species Cacajao melanocephalus. Next base: position 53,179 of record CAUYLG010049819.1, read on the forward strand.
AAATTAATCAACGCTTTAAATTCTACTTCTGAATGAATGTACATTATTTTAAGACTCTCTATCTTCAATTTATTAGTGAATAAAAAAACACTTGAAAGGAAAAGGAATTATGAGTTGCCCTGTCTTTCCTCTTCCTTCTATGTCATCATTTTTATCATAAGTGGTTGTCTAATGAAGGAAAACAACATATATATAAAAGAAATATGATGCAGTTGCTTAGTTATTTGTGTTTGTTAAATTATCATTGCCTTCATTTTATACTTGAAGCAAGTTTGTTTTGCAAGAGAAAGCATGGTCCCTCAGAGCTTTTAACACACCCAGCCTATTTAGCAAGAGTAACAAAAGATCAAAGGAACAGATTAGAATGATTCCAGAGAAACAGCCAAAAATCAGAACAACCTAAACTCCTTCAACTGAAGAAGAGACAAACTGTGGTATTTTCATGCAATGGAATGTTACTTGCCAATAAAAAGGAACAAACTCCCGATACGGGCATCACAAAGGTGAATCTCAAAAACATTATGTTGAGCAAATAAAGTCAGATACACAAAAAAGCAGATACTGTATGAGTCCATTTTTTATGAGGTTCTAAAACAGGAAAACTCAAGCTGTGATGATAGATGTTATCACAGATACTGGCTTCTTTGGAGTTGAAGGATGCCTAGACAACCATCTGAGGAAACATTCTGGGATGCTGAGAGTGAGCCATCTAGCCTTGACTGGGCTGAAAGCTATGTGGGTGTATCCTTTTATCAAAACTCATCAAACGGTACATTTAGGATCTCTCAGCTTCACTCTATATAAATAATACCTAGGTTAACAGTAAGTGACTCTGTATTTCTCTTTCCAAAAATAATCAGTTATCTTGTACCTTTTTTCTCCTAAGGAAATTTTAAAATCAAATTGTCAAATGCCACAAGAATTATGTTGGGATTGGCACAAAAAAGCATTCAACTTGTGCATTTATTTAGGAGAAAAGACACTGTTACTATATTAAGTAATCCCCATTATTATATTTCTTGCTATTAAGAATTTCTTACATTAGTTTCATTAAAGTTATCACTATAGAAAATTCTCACATCGTTCATAAATTTCCTTTTAAATTATTTACTGATTGGCGTATTTTCTTACATAAACTGATTCCCCCCATTTGATCTTCTTATTAATTCTTAATGGCAAATAAGTTACTGATTTTTTAAAATCTGGCAACCTTATTAAATTATAGTTATTAGTTCTCATAGTTTTTCAGTTGATCTCTGAATTTTCTGCATAGCCAGTTTTAATATCTTCCAACAGTGACAATTTTTTCTTAATATTATATATTACTTTATTTTCTTGCACAAGCTAGAATGGCTACAATGTTAAATAGTACAGTATTAAATAGCAATGGTATCCCTGTTGTGTTTATGGAAATATTTTTATTATTTCACTATTATTTGCTCTGTGTATCAAACAAACATATATCAGGTTAGAAAATTTCCTTTTATTTCTGGAAAAAATTGTTTTTCTTTTTTCATACTGATTTAATTAAATTGACTAACAAATTGTTTTGGTGACTATCCAGATGCTCCTATTTTTCTTATCCCTTCAAAGGTAATTATCTATATTAGCAAACATGTTAATGTTGAAACATATTAATTAAATATATTAATTGCAAAAATAATCTCTACTGTTGATAATATATTAGTCTTTTAACAGGTGGATGGCTTCTATTTGTTAATTTTTTTTAGAAATTGTAAATGAATCTTTATACTTTAAGTTGCTATTTGATTTCCCATTTTTTTTCCTAAAATTATGTCTGGCTTTGATGTCAGGGCTATGCATTGGCCCCGGAAAGCTGCCAATTCTTCTCTATTTTTGAGAAGTTGGAATAATGGAAGAAGATTTGGCACAACTTGTGTATAGGATTATCTTGGTGTTGTAACTTTGTTAAAGGTTAACTCCTTTTCAATTTCCCTTATGATTATTGGCCTATATGAGGTTTTAATATTATTTACTCTTCTTCTTCTATATACCAGGAAATCTTCCATCTCCATTTTCAAATCTATTGGAATGTAGTTGTAAGGAGTATGATTATGTCTTTTTCTCATTTATAATAATATTCTTTTTGTTTTTCGAATGTTTTTTCCAGAAAGTTTTGCTAATGTTAATCTAATTTATTTGTCTTTTTGAAGAACAACTTTTTGGTTTTATTCTTCAACTTTATGTTTATTTTTTAATCTCACAAAATTCTGCTTTTACCTATATGTTTCCTTCTACTTCTATTTTTTTTTTAACTTATTGAACTGAAAGTCTAGTCACATATTGTCAGTCGATTTTAATCTAAGGAATGCATTCTAAGATTACAAATTTTCCCTTGAATACTATTTTGGCTGCATCCCATGAGTTTTGATAAGGGTTATTCATTTTTAGAATACATATTCTGATTTCTTCTTCACCTCAAAATGTTTTGGAAGATTGCATTTACATTTGCAAATGATAGGATGGGGGAGTGTTATCACTTTATTATTAATGTTTACTTTCATTACTTTGTGGTCATACACAGAATGTGAATTTTATAATTCACAACTGCAAGATTTATACTGCCTTGTGATGTAGTATTTGTGGAGAGTTTTTGTAACTGTCTCATCATGTTTGAATAAATGTGTATTATTCGTTTTTTATAAACATATTTCTATATGTAAATTATTTAAGTTTTTTATATGTTCTATCATTTCTTTTTTTGTTTCTTTGATCTGTAAAATATGTGGAGTAAAATCTTTCACAATTACTTTAAATTTGTGAAATTCTCCTTGGGTTTCAAGCAGTTTTTACTTTAATTTTTCAAAGTTATGTAATGAAGTTAATAAATATTTATGGTTACTTATATATTCTTGGTAGATTTTTAACTCTCATCAACATAAAATATAATTTTCATTTGTACCTGTTTTCTTCATTTTGTTTGCCCAACATACCTTTTATTCACTTTCAAATATTCTGTATATTTTAGAAGCAACTCTTATAAATACTATATATTTATTGTTTTTTATTTACCCTCTCACAATTATCATGTTTTAAGTACCTCTGACTTTTTTTATTCTTTAGAAATTTGGTGTTTTTTTCCTCTGAAGTTCCTCTCTGGAATGGGTTTTCTTTGTTCCATTTTTTAAACTCATTTGTAGATTTTGCTGATAGACAATTTTCTATGGATCTCACACATTTATGCACATTTTATGAACAAGGACAATCCCTTTTTTCCATCCTTTAAAGGATGTTTATATGGTGAACATCCTAAGATGATAGAGATAGTATCTCTCTCCAGAGCCAAGGGCAGCTTTGATTGCCACCTTAGAGGGTAGAGATGTTTCCCTCTTGAGCAAACTGTAGGCACATTTACTTCCCATTATTAAAGAATTGGGTATCCTAAGCTCATGATTTCTCTTCTGTAATGCAATCTATTGCATGTACCTCTGCAATGTGTCATCTGGTCCCCTTCTTCATGTCACCATCTGGGAACTGGAGCTCAGGTACCCCAGAGTAAATACAAAGATGTTTATTTTACTTGAATAATGAGGTCCTTTGTCTCTGAGCAATGAGTTTTGTGTCTCCTACCAGCATCTATGAAACTGTGGCAGGCCAATTTGTTAGCCTGCAAATAAGGTAACATCTCAGATGCGTCACAGTTCATGACAGCTTGTATCTGCAATCCTCTTGTAGTACTAATCCCCTATTGGAACATTCCTCAACATGAGATGTGGCCCTTGTCTATAAGGCCACTCTTGTGACTAATGGGAACATCTTGCGTATATTCTCTCGAGGTTGAACGCCCATTAGCACCACCAGATCTTCTTAGGCTAGCATCAAATGGACTGCAAGAGTATGTGTGAACTTGAAAGTGTGAATTGGCAGAAATGGGAAAGTTCAGAAACATTAAGAGGGAGACAGCACTGGAGAGGGTAAGGCAGGAGGTGACGATTCCACACGAGAAGTTGAATATACCATCAGAGCAGCAGTGGCATTGTAAAACACTAAGAGCCCTGGAGCCTGGACACCTTGAAGCCTCTATATTTTCCAAGCTAACCAGGAGTCAGAGGGCTCCAGAAGACAGCAGAGGCCCAAGTCCAGCCCTGGTTTGGTTTCTCATCTTAGGCATGCACATAATAACTGATCTTGCTGCCTCTGGAAGTAAATATAGGAAGCCCTCTTCAATGTAGCAGCTGCTTACTCTGAGATATATGAACACAAGTGTCTGTAACATTTGCCTTTAGAATGGCTGACCTAAACTTGGCTTTGGCCACTTTTGGCTAAAGAATAGGGGCTGAAAAGGCTGGACATAGCGGTACCTGCCTGTAATCCCAGTACTTTTGGAGTCAGAGGCAGGAGGATTGCTTGAAGCCAGGAGTTTGAGACCAGCCTGAACAACATAGCAAGACTCTGTCTCTCAAAAAAAAGAATTAGATAATTTTTTTAAATAAGTAAAAAATAAAAGAAGAACAGGGGCCAGGGAATCATGCTAAATTGCTAATGGTGATCATTAGAAAAGGCATCCATAAAAATGAAGAGGTAGATTGAGACAGTACATAAACTCTAATTACTTCTTTTTTTCATTACTGTAGCCATCACTATTGGATCTGTGGGGCTGGACCTGATTGCCCATCTGAGAAAATGGTAAGCTCTGGGCAGGATGCAATAACTACTCCAAAGTTTGAGCTTACTTTTCCTCCAAGATGGCTCAAAAAAATCCTCTCTCATTTCAGACTTGCCACTGCAGGGGTGAAAGCAGAGATGATAAGGGTGCTTGGTGATTGCTCCATACTCTTAGGAGACAGAAGAAGGCACCTGTAATATAAACTTTATTAATGCTATTGAAGTAGGATATTTCAATAGCATTATTGTAATAGAAGATTACAACAATGTTATAATGTAAACTTTATTAATGCTATTGAAGCAGGATATTTCCCTCCTTCATAGGACTTGTGATGGGGTACCTGGTTTACTCAGTCCACCACTCTCAACTCCTCAAGGGAGGGAGTGTGGGAGTAAACAAGGCAAGAACTGGAGTGCCTGAGCATTGGAACTGGCCAGCCACTTTGATAGTGGTGAGATCAAACTTCACTAGCTCAGACCCTCTGCATTCCACCCCTCATAGGAGGGAGCACACAGGTGAGTGGGTGCAGGAGCCAGGGCGAGTGCTTTTGGGCACTGGCAGAAGCAAACTCCATGTAGGCCATGCAGCAGTATCTAGGTGGGGGTGCCTGTGACCCTCAAAGTCCCTAAGGGCATGTAATAGTGATCTTTTAGTTCTGCCATCCATGGTTGGCTTGAGTGTTAACAGCTCAGTGGGCCCTCTGCCCTTTAGCATGAGGCAGCTGCCCTCCAACGGCAAGGGCAAAGGGCCAGTGTGACAGCCTTCTGTATCTGCACTCATGGCTCCTGAGCTCTTGTCTGGCATCCAGGAAAAATGAAGTCGCATGAATAATTGAAAGATGGTAAATGTGGGTCATTTTATTGTGATGAAAGTGGCTCTCGGCAGGAAGGGGAGCTAAAAAAGGGATGGGGTGGGTAGGTAATCCTCCCCTGAAGTCCGGCCATCTCTAGCTGGATTATTCTCTAAAGTTATGTCATTAAGCTGTCCCTCTGAATTCAAGACACTTCTCTCCGATGTCCAGCTGTAGTCCTGTTTACCAGCTGAGTCTTGGATTTTTATAGGCACAGGAGTGGGGCAGAGCCATGTGTGGTTTAGGAAAAGGCAACATTCGAATGGGAAAAAAGAAATACGAGTTCTCACTTTGTGCCATGGTTTCAGGCTTTTTGGCTTAAGGACAGGGTTTTTCCAGGGACCTACCCTTTTTTGCCTAGAATTTCTCGGCCCCTGTCCTGATTATTATGCCAAAATCTCCCTACAGTATTCAAAATTTCCAATATTTGGATTCATGTATCTACAAAGGATTTTTAAGTTTGAATTTATTTCAGAACAGAAAGGGGACATTTTTCAAAGGGAGTGTATAACCGTGATCAGAAATGAACTGAAAAAAATTGTAAAGAAATCACAAATCAGAGGCACAAATTTCTTTTTTTTTCCCAGTTGTGTTTAATTGTTTGGGTTTGATTTGCAGGAGAACAGGATTGCCTCTGCTTCAAATGTACTTGTTTTCCATATTTTTCTCATTTGATATGATCTTGGGAAAAAACTATAGTTATCTCTTAAGAGAGACAAACAATTCACATCATGAAAATGGGCTGTATAAAACTGTAATAAATACATATTCAAAGGCATAAATATATGGTAACACATTGCAGTTGAAAATCAAATATGTGGTAGGATTTCCCTAGGGATAGAAACAGACTGCATCAAAAGCAATTTACCCTTTCCCTAAAGGCCTCAAATGTCCCACATTCTCAATTCACACATCTTGCCTTCTGGACCACTTTTGACTTTAAGAATTAGTAATATTTTCATGTGTTCTTGTTTTCAAATCACAGTGTCACTTCTAGGCAGGTGGGTACAAATCCATATCTCTTAGAGAAACAGCTATTGCCTCACTTTCTCTAAATGCCCAAGACAGTAATTTACATCTTTCTTCTCAGGGTGTACAGAATAGATTTCATCTCCCACTCCAAATGAAGTTTTATCTTTCTGTCCACAGTGACACTCAGAGAAAAGCTAAGATCACTTTGCTTTTCATTGTTTTTCTCAAACATAAATCTTATCAATACCTTTTAAAGTACAACTCACATAACAAAACAATTCTTTTGGAATAACTCTGTGTTATAAGCTCTATAATCTTTCAATCAGACAGCAAATTCTAGGAAATTGCAGTTTAGATGAGGGCTAGAGATGAAGAAAGCAAAGAAGAACAAAGACCTTTGTGCCAATAAGGCAAAGGACTTCGGTCTGCAGCTTAGTAGGATCTTGTTGAGGACTTATCCTTTCAGTGGCTCCTACATCAGTTCCTCTGATATCCGTTTTTTGCCTGAACACTAAGCTACCCAGACTTCAATTAAGTAAGATAGTTATGTGTTTGCCTTTCCCACTGTATTAGTCTATTCTCACACTGCTATAAAGAACTACCTGAGACTGAGTAATTTATGAAAAAAAAAGAGGTTTAATTGGCTCAGAGTTTCACATGCTGTGCAGGAAGCATGGCTAGGAGGCCTCAGCAAACTTACAATCATGGCAGAAGGCGAAGGGGAAGCAAGCATGTCTTCATGACGGAGCAGGAGAAAGAGGGAGAGTACGGAGGGGAAGTGCTACACATTTTCAAACAACCAGATCTCGTGAGAACTCTATCATAAGAACAGCAAGGGGGAAGTCCACTTCCATGATTCAATCACCTCCAACCAGGCCCCTCTTTTAACACATAGGGATTACAATTCGACATGAGATTTGGATGGGGACCCAGAAACAAACCATATCACCCACTAAGAAATAAAGTCCAGGTTTATGCCTGGCTCAAAAATTTCACCTCCTTGGCTGGATCATAAGGTTGTACTGAACATTGAATCAAGTCATTTAAGCACAACTCTTAACATAGTGCCACATAGGGTTTAGCCACTGTCATTGTCATCATTATTGCTATTGCTGTTATTATCCGATTACTCTCTTGGTTTATAGTGTTTGTTTTCTTAGCTTTTTCTTGTTTCTTTCTATTAGGTACTAACCTTTAAGATCTGACCTAATTTTTCATTTTTGAAATTTCCAGGGTGAGGAAGGAATTCTTCTAAAACATAATCTGATGTTTTGTTGCATGTGGTCTAAAAAATCACCCCATAGTTTCAGTTTCTCAATATCTCATCATTCCATGAGAAATCAGCCTTATCTCTTCACGTGGGAAATAGTCATCAATGTATTCAAATAGTGACAGATGGATGAATGATGCAAACAGCTTAAATTTGAGATTAAATGTTTTCTCAAAGAAATGGAACAGAGAAAAAGTAGTAAAAGTAATCAGTAAGTAGAATAATTAATTATGCCTAAAAACTTTGTTGCTTAAGTAACAAAAGAAACAAAATTCTACACTTCGTTGAGAAGAATTTCTGTTGAATAAAACTTAATAAGCTAATGGTAAACTGATCTGAAAGTCAGAAAAAAGTTCACTCCAAAAAGATAGAATGCATTACATTTTACCTATTTGAAGAAAATACCTATGGTATGAATTGAAATACAGTCCACTTAGTCTTCATGCTGTTATTTAGGAAAGAATCTGAAACAGATGTGGGTGCCAGGTGACAATCTTATGTATCGGTTAATTGCACCACCTTTAAATTCAGAGAGTCACTGATTCTACTAGTTTCTACTTATTGTCTCCATCTTTTAATAACTAAAACTGGACAGGCTACTTAACTTCTCTGTGCCTACACATCCTCATCCACAAGAAAGAGAATAATAGAATTTACCTTACAAAGCCAATTTGAAAATAAAATGTAATAATGCATATGAGTTGACGAGAGCAGTGTCTGTCCTATCATAAATAATAAATATTATCTATTATTATTCCAGGGCTCCTTTTCAGTTTTGTGAAAATAATTAGATGTTGTAGGAGCATGAAATTACTAGCTTTCCAGCTAAAATATTCTCAAATCTACAAAATATAGAGCTACATAAACATAAACATAAAACCAGTTTTAGAAAAGTCAGTCATAGAGACTTAGACTCAGACTTCCCTTCGTTTTTTCTTTCTTTAATTAGATCTTGGGTTCAGAGTTGAATTAATCATTCTCCTCAGATCATGGCCCACTAAGACCTTACCAGGTCCCTCTCTTGTCTCATTTAATTTTTATGTTCCCCTTTGTTCGTCAACTCTACTCTCCTTCCTTCCCTGGCTATCCAACACACACTCTCTCTCTAACACACACACACACACACACACACACACACACACACACACACACAAAATGTAGGTTTCTATATGTATATATATGCACATATATGTTTATATATATATATATATAAATGCAGGTTTGAAAAGATATATGTTGAGTTTTTATTCATGTATGGTTTTTAGTTTACATAGATAATATTATATTACAAATCTTAATCACCCACATATTTTATTCAACATAATACTTATAAAATCTACTTGATTCTGTGTATACATCCAGTTGATAGTCTTCAACTTCAGCACAGTGTTCCATGCATCCATCCATATATATATATATATATATATATATATATATATCTGGAGGATTTACAGGCTTTGCTTGTATATTTGAAATACTTATTGCAAAACAGATTTAATTTTTGCAAATAGCTTTTTTATGGTCTCTTATCCACAGGTTGACCATGCTGTTATCATTGAGCGGAAGATCTTATTTTTATCTAGCCCAATCATCTATTATTTTTCTTTATGGTTTATGTTTTGGAGTTATTATATAAGTAGCACTCTCTGCATCTCCAGCCAAAGTCACAAAAATATTTTACATTTTCTTTCAATAGTTTTTCAAAATGAGCAAAGACAGGCACTAGCTATAGTAGCAAGGTCAGATTTTAGTCAGTGATACTATGCAATAGGAAAGAGGATCCAGAGTGAACTGAACTCAACTTTGTCAAAATAGCATGCTGAAGATTTTTGAAGAGCTAGGGTGTACTAAGGGAAAGGCACTGAGGGGTGTGCAGAAGAGTTAGTCCGTGGGAGTAGAACACCTGGATTTGTTAGCTTGTGCTTCTCAGGAGGAAAATCACACTTCTCCCATATTTATGATAGGATGCAGTGGTGCATCTTGAAGCAAGGCATCTGGCTTAGCCTATTTTGTGCTACTATAACAGAATACCTGAGACTGGGCAATTTATAAATAATAGAAATTTATACTCTCATAGTTCCAGAGACTGGGAAGCCCAAGATCAAGACACTAGCATCTGGTGTGGGCCTTGTTACTATGTCCTCACATGGCAGAAGGCAGAAAGAAGGTTAAGAGAGGAACTCTGTGTCTTCATAGCAAGAAGAGAAAAAGAAAGCAAACCCATTCCTACAAGCCCTTTTATAAAGTCATTAATCCTTCCATAAGGGTGGAACCCCCATGAACTGAACACTGGCCAAAAGGCCCCACCTCCCAATGCTGTTGCACTGGGAATTGATACGGTTTGAATGTTTATCCTCTCCAAATCTCATGTTGAAATGTAATCCCCAATGCTCAAGGGAGATGTTTGGATCATGGGGAAGGGTCCATCATGTTTTGCTGCCATCCTCATAGTAATGAGGGAGTTACTGCTCTATGATTTCAAGCAAGAGCCGGTTGTTTAGAAGAGTCTAGCATCTTTCTTCCACTGCCTCTCTCGCCACGTGACATGTCTGTTCTCCCTTTGCCTTCTGCCATGAGTTAAACCTTTCTGAGATCTCACCAGAAGCCAAGCAGATGCCTGTGCCATGCGTGTACAGATTGCAGAACCACAAGCCAAATAAACCTCTTTTCTTTATAAATTACCCAGTCTCAGGTATTCCTTTATAGCAACTCAAAATGGACTAATACAGGCATTAAGTTTCCAGCACATGAATTCTGAAGGAGATAATAACATTTAAACTACAGCAGCACCCATGAAAGTTAGGCCCTTATCCTCCCACGGGACTGACAGAGCTAGAATTGTCTCCTTAATTGCTTGCCTTTTAAAGAGAGATGGCTCTCAGGTCTGTGAGAAAACAGTTTGCATTGATAATTTTACATCTCAAACAGCATAAAAAGAACTTATAAGCCCTTCTAAAGTAACTGCTTTAGGAGTGGGTTCAGGGCTATTTTTGTTCTCCAGGAAAACAGAACCATTAGAATAAGCCAGGAAACAAAAAATAATGTTTCAGATCAAGTAGTCAGGCAGAAGTTTCCTCTTATATGTTGGAGCGTCAGCCTTTTTGTTTCATTCAGGTCTTCAACTGATTGAACGAGGGCCACCCACATTAGAGAAGGCAATCTGCTTTACTTAAACACCAATTCACATGTTAATGTTCTCTAAAAAACATCCTCACAGATATGTTCACAATCATTCTGAAAAACATCCTCACAGATATTCTTACAATCATTCTAAAAAACACCCTCACAGATATGCTCACAATCACATTCAATCAAATATCTGGGTACTCCATGGCCCAATTAAGTTCACACATAAAATTAAGTATCCCAGGAGCCTATCTGCCTGTTGCTAAATTTTGGCTATAACAAACTAAATGCTCAGTGGCGTTGCGATTTCTCAGGAAGGCATTCTAAGAAGGGACTGGAGTCATCCGAGAGACACAGTCTTATACCACTTGAAGCCATGTTAGAGTTTGATCATCTTTTAGTGTAGTGGTTTGGATAGAGTTGTTATGTTTACAGAGTTCTGGAGTTCTCAAGTTTTAGAGTTTATTTTTTATGTTAATCCATCTGGAGTTTATTTTTGTATCTTCTAAAATGTAACCATACAACATAGAGGAAGTCCCACCTTACCTGGTTCTGATATGCATGATATTCCATTAATGTGGTTTAAAGAACACATCTCCCCACAACACAGGTGCAATGTCCATTACCATGGTATATTAAGTATGAGTAACTCCACTAAGCACGAAATCTCACTGCCACCTTTTCAGTCCACAGATCACCGAGTAAATAACAGCTATGCAGGTCACTGACCAATCGCATCCCTTCTTTTAAGGCTGGTCTGTCATTAGCCACTACACGTCTATTACTTAGTTCTCACACAGACACAAAGGACGCAGTTTTGATGTCTTCTTGTTTCCCAATGATAAACCCATGTTATAATGTGCAAAAATGGGCAATCAAAAGAGGAATTGGACAACAAAGATAACAGTGCAGCAAAGAAATGGAAAATGATCATGCTAGACGTAAAATTCAAATTGAACATAAATGGAATTACAGAAGAAATAACTTACCATGAGAACATTGACACTGCCACTCTTCCAGAGAGTAGATATCCTGCCAGAGGAACTTAGTGAAGGCGAGCCTATGGGCATAAATGAGAAAAGTGTTTGTGACAAAAAGGATGCAGATATCCCAGAAGAAGTGATGCCAGCAAAAACTTTACATTGAAAGAATTCTCAAAAATTATTTCACAGCATTGAAAGTGCCAAAGATAAACTGTTGAAAGCTGATTTAAACTTAGCAAAGAGTATAACAATTCCCTAAGGCATAGAAAAAGATGCTTGCTTTGATATATATAAAATATATCATCTTTATTTATTCATACATGTGTATATATGAATGGTGTGTGTGTATGTGTGTGTGTGTGTGTGTGTGTGTGTGTGTGCAGTATACAATGAGAAGACAAACCCGCCAAAATTATTCTTGATAAGTTCTTTTTTTGAAAAAAAAGGTTTTAATTCTCAATTTTCTAACGTTTTAAATTAGTATAAGTAAATATTAATGTTACTTAAAATTTCACACACATTTCTGACACTGTTTACACAGTTTTGAGAACAATTTTTAAAGGTTACAGAACAATCTTAATTTTTCTCACTGATTATTAAAAGTACTTTATATAGTTTCATTTTTCTAATCCCGCACCACCATACAAAGCAAAAGTTGACTCTGTGTGTGCATGTGTGTTTGTTTGTATAACATATAAAATACTTAACACATTTTTTTGAGATTCCAAATCATATTATTCAAGTCTTTGCTGATATTTCTGTTTGCTTGATCTGTCAGTCTCTAAGAGAGGCATATTAAAAGTTTGAACTGAAATGTTTGTTTCCCATTATTTTGTAATCTATCACTCTACTTTAAGACTATGTTGTTATTATTTTGTTATTTTCTCTTTCAGGTTTTTTATACAGGTGTTTACTTTTCTTGTTTCCTTCAAATCTCATTTGTTCTTTTATATTTTCATCTGTTTCGTCTTCATGCCTTATTTAAGAGTTCTTCAATCTGATTTTCTAACTCTTTAGTTCGTTTTTTTTGTTGTTGTTCTAGACAGGATCTTGTTCTGTCACCCAGGCTAGAGTGCAGTGGCATGATCATGGTTCACTGCAGACTCAACCTGGGCTCAACTGATCCTCCCACCTCAGTCTCCCGAGTAGCTGGGACCACAGGCATGCACCACCACATCCGGCTCATTTTTGTATTTGCTGTAGAGACAAAGTCTCACTATGTTGCCCAGGCTGGTCTTGAACTCCTGGGCTCAGGCAATCCATTCACCGTGACGTGACCTCCCAAAGTGCTGGAATAACAGGCATGAGCCACTGCACCTAGCCCAGTTTGTTCTTCAGCTGTGCCACACTGCTATTTAATACCTCTGCTGAATTGTTTATTTCAACTAAAATATTCATATATTGGTTTTTCTCTATAGCTGCTTATTCCTGTTTCATATTTCTAATATTGCTCTGTTTGGAGGAATATTTACTAGACTAGTCTTAAAATCTTGTTCTGTCTTGTCCTTTTATTGTAATTCAACTTGTTTCATTGTTTAATTTGCTGTCTTTCTTTCTGTTACAACGCTTGTAACTATCCACTTCCTATTTTTCTTGGGAAAGTTGTCCGAGTATATCAGCTATTGAAAACCCAGAGAAGGGTCTGTGCCTGTCCTGGTCAGGAAAGGGAGTAGGTACAGTAACACAGACTCTGTTCTTCACTACCACTGGGTGAATCTGACTCTCAAACCTCAGTGAACCTCTCTATCCACACACTCCTTTCCAAGAGTTGCCTTCCTAAATACAGTCTCTTGCCCAGAGACAGATGTTTGGAAGGCAATGGGAAAGGAAAGCTGCTCAGGGTCTGGACTACCCCACTGGACCTGTTTTTCCACACCTCCAGCATCACCTTGGTGCTATGCCACACCAACACCTCACACTCCTTCTGATGCACTTCTATTGTTTTCCACATTACATTAAGGACACAGAACACCACACTCAACCCAGAGCAATGTGTGGTATTGCCAATGGATTTCTACACATTTCCATGAATTTCCTCAATGTGTCTGTGGTAATGAGAAGAGAGGTTTTTTAATTTTTTAATCTCCGTAATCAACAGGATGGCTTTCTATTTTCTTCGGGCTAAATTTAACCTAGTAATATATGAACACCTTTCCATAAGTGTCAGTGTAAGAGATAAAAACAAAGCTGTGTATACAGAATTGTCTTCAGAGCAAGTGCAGGGCAATTATAACATGAATACTGCAATAGGGGAAAGGCAAGTAGTCCCTTCACATCTCCGGCTATTTTTTTTTTTGGCGGTGGGGGTGGGGGGGCTTTTTTTTTTTTGGTGGCTTCTCCTTCATTTCAAGAGTTCGCTCTTCTCACTCTATATTTTCTCTTCAGATGTATTTGATCATTACTTTTTTTGTGGTTGTTACTTAGTTAATGGATCCAAAAGAGAAATTTTAATACAATGCCACATTGAGAAGATCTTAAGATTCTTGGGATAAGGTAAGGAGCCAACAATTTTAGAAGCAGCTTGAGACTTCCAGAGATATGCAAAGGGATAGTCAGAAAGAAGATCTGTAAATTAGAAAGAAAGATTTCCCAAGGGCGCCAAAGGATTATAATCATTACTTATCTTTTACCTGCTTTCTGTACTATTTTGACTGACTTTCTTCATCCCAGCACAGTAATCTAAACTGGAGCTCATATATACATCTGCCTGTTTAAGACATCTTTGCTGAAGATCTCAACCAGGACCAGCTACATGAGCATGCAACCATCACAAGAGACTCAGGCTGGCTTCATCTTGAAATTCAAACAATAGCCCGGTAAATGATACAGCCAGTCCTCATCTCAAAGTGATGTTAACTATATGCCTACATCAACTTTCTCCCCTAGAACTTCTCCTTTTCCAATGTCCCCCAGGTCAGTAAAGGACAGCTTTTCATCCAGATGCCCTTACCAGCGCTCAGGACTAATCCTCCTTGGTCCCCGCCTATTCCTCATATTACAGACCATTAATATTCAGGAATTCTGAATTTTAGTTCCTAAGCAACTCTATGCATCTGCCTCTTTGCTACCACCTACGTCAAATGAACCTTTTCTCCTGTGTAAACTGCAGTTAACTCCATACCTGACCTTCTCACCTGTATTCGAAGTCCCCTGTTCCATGCTCCTACATTCTCTTCCCTGTAGGTGCAGTGATCAGCAGTCTTTCAGACCAAGAGGTTTTCAGGCTAAAGGGAATGTAAAAGACAAAGAACACTGTAAAATGAGATAGTGTGGAATACATACTAGATAGATGAATAAATAATATGCTGTAGCACCTGAAAGGAAGACATCTCTAATTGTGACTAATGAGGGGGAGGATTCAGTTAAGGGAGGATTTTTTGGTGGTTGTTGTTGTTTCATCCTTTTAAAACTTATTCTTATAAGTATATACATTTGTAATGTAGTATACAGATTGTGGAAAACAGTTTTCACCTATATTCATCAGCTTATGAATTATTTGACACCTATCCCAAAACTCATATAGACCTAAGAAAGAAATACTGTGGTCAGACTAGAAAACCAAAACCACCAAAATAATAAAGAAAAACTCTCTGAGAAGACACCATAAAGAGGGGCTACGGTCAAAAACGGATGCTGATAAAAAGCTTAATCAAAAGCCAACAAAGGCATCACAATCACAGTGTAAATATGATTATATTCATGCCACAGTTGCGTAAAGATTTAAAAGTTGAGAGAATTGGCTTTGGAATCATTGGAGGTAGCCCAGCATGAGGAAGAATACCTACTCAAGAATTATGAGACTCTTCCGGTCTAAAGTTAGGGCTAAATAGGAGTTTAAGCTAAGCTACTCATTTACTGTAGTTTGGCCCAGAATCCACACCCATCATACAGCGAGTTGCATTTGGCATCAGACAAGCAAGTTGCATCTGTCCTGAGCTAAAAGGAGAGGCCTTAGAGGTAGATAAAGGTTCATATGGGAAAGGACCCACTGCTTTTATCAGATTTTAAGGTGTCTGTGATTCCTAAATGCTTAAGAATGACTTGATTAATTTTTTCATTCCTGATATTAGAGATATTAATCCTATGTGAAAGGTTCATAATAATTAAACAATATTCAATCTTTTAGCCATATTATGCAGTAAACTCATTGGTGATAAATAAACTGCATCATAAAGAAAAAGCAAGAATGTCTGAAACTCATTGAAAACCTACGTGAGTAATGTAAAGGAAGGCAATGTGCCATTTCAGAATCAACTGGCTTTTTTGCTGCTCTATAAAACAGTCTAGTTCAGTAAATTTGATCTTTTTTTTTCTTAAAGCTATAATACATATTTTTTCTTTTTTAAAAATGTATTTATTACACTTTAAGTTCTGGGGTACATGTGCAGATTGTGCAGGTTTGTTACATAGGTATACACGTGCCACGGTGGTGGTTTGCTGCATCCCTCGCCCCGTCATCTATATTAGGTATTTCTCCTAATGTTATCCCTTCCCAAACCCCCCACCCCCTGCTATTCCTCCCCTTGTCCCCCCCTCACCTCCCAGGACCCAGCGTGTGATGTTCCCCTCCCTGTGTCCATGTGTTCTCATTGTTTAATACCCACT
Source organism: Cacajao melanocephalus (assembly GCA_963573385.1). Classification (NCBI taxonomy): domain Eukaryota; kingdom Metazoa; phylum Chordata; class Mammalia; order Primates; family Pitheciidae; genus Cacajao; species Cacajao melanocephalus. The sequence continues at coordinate 69,612 of CAUYLG010049819.1, forward strand.
TATGAGTGAGAACATGCAGTGTTTGGTTTTCTGTTCTCGTGTCAGTTTGCTGAGAATAACGGCTTCTGGTTTCATCTATGTCCCTGCAAAGGACATAAACTCATCCTTTTTATGGCTGCATAGTATTCCATGGTATATATGTGCCACATTTTCTTTATCCAGTCTATCATTGATGGGCATTTGGGTTTGTTCAAGTCTTTGCTATTGTGAACAGTGCTGTAATAAACACATGTGTGCATGTGTTTTTATAATAGAATGATCTATAGCATTATAAGGTTGTAATACATTCATTTAAAAGATATTTTAAGTATTTTATTTAAATGCTTTTTCTTCTTAAGAAAAAAAACATAATGCCAAATCTAGATTTCTATTGGTGATGAATTTTACATACCTGATACCAACCACTCTTTCCACCAGTCTTTGCCCTACAATTCATTCTTACATTGTTGCAAGATTTTCCTTTCCAAAACAGATTATGTCACTTTCCTGCTTAAATAATCCCACAATGAATAGGAAATGAAGCCCACCCTCGCTAGAGTGGCATGTACGGCTTTCCACCAGTGGGTTCCAGCCTCCTTTCCAGCCTCTTCCCAGCTCCCTGTTGGTGCCTCCATACATCAACCTCTGCAGGAACATTCTGCATTAGCCACGGCACATTCAAGAACAACGCCCTGCTCGTTTTCATGGCTCACTCTGTATGGGCTGTTCTCTATCCTAGAGTGCCTTTCTTACTTTCGTCTATCTGGCAAGCTCCTACTGTCTTTAAAATTTTTTCTCTTGTGCCACGTTTCTCTCTGCCTTTCCCAGCCATCAACCTGCTGAGGAAACAAACTGCTCCTTCGATGGTGTTCTATAATATTATACAAATATCTCTATTATAATATTTACTGTATTGCATACTGTCAATTTTAAAATGTGCTTTTTAAAATTTTACCTTTTATCATCTCTGAAATCAAGATGTCTCTTATAATGGCAAAAGTGTTACTATTTGGTATAATTTTTCAGTGTCAAATAAAATAATGATGCATCTTACAATTGAGAGTGTTTTAGACTAGATGAAATATGGTAATTCTTTATTATGAGTCTTCCTCTCCCTGTAGACTCTCCCTGTGAATGCCCATGTACGGCAATACTCTTATTCACATAATGCATAATATATAGGTATCCTTCTATATTACAATTGCCTAATTGAGAGGGCGTTGCACTAAAGCATAGAAGGTAGAAGAAATACTAAGAGTATAACTTTGGTGATTTCTGCATAATGTCTGTGGATTGCAACATGAATTTACTAGCTTTGATAATGTATTATAATTGCATAAGACGCTGCCTTTGAGAGTAATACAGTTGAGGCTGTATTTCTCTTATATATATAATTTATCATATATGTAAAATCTTATATATATGATAAATTTTTATACTAAACAGGGGTTTAATATAAATACAACCAGCATAGAAAAACCCAAAACTATATAGAAACCAAAACCAGAATGCTATGTGGTAGAGGCAAAAGGCAGAATTCTGACCCTTTGGCTCAGCTGCCTCTCCCCACAAATAAAAACCCACAAAGAGGACAAATCAGGACCATAAAGATTCATGCTAAACCGTGGGAGTGGGGAAAGGTATGATGTGGTGGATGTGAGACAAAGAATGGCCATGGAAGACCACAGGGTCAGGTTGGACCCTGGGTTGGGAGGGGAAGGGCAAGGTCCCTCACCATAACTGAAGCCAAACCTAAGCTGCCCCCAGGTGCCCTGTCCCATCAGGGAGGCTGATGGGCCTGGGACCATGCCCCTCCTCACCTTTGGGGCAGATAGTAGCCACCCAGGCCTGCTGGGTTGGGGCCTGACACAGGCTCTGCCTGCCCATTCAGTCTGCCTTTGGAGAGAGAACGGAGTCACTGTTTAGCCATGGTGCTGGTAATATTAAATATATAAATATTTAATTAATAAATCATATTAAAGATATAAATATGATTTTTATATATGATATACAAATATATGCATGAAATCTAAAGCCCTTTTAGCAATAAATTCACAGAAATCCATTTTAAAAAACAATATAGTTTTGACATCATTGTAGACTGAAATCAGTGTCATGTAAGCACTCAAATAACTAGTAATGGTTACAGTTTTACTTGTTATTGACATGACCTTGACCTATCAAAGTTATCTTGTCCATATAATTGGCTACAGAATTCAGGTGCCTGTTCAGAGCCTCTTAGCATTACCAGATAGTCTCTATTCCTTGATCCTATGACTTTTCTGTGCCTCTCAAAAAATAAGTAACTAACGTCACTTTAAAAAAAAAAAAGTGGTCCCATCTCATCTCAGTAGTGAAAATGTACAGTCCATGTCATAGTTAAGAGTCCAAATCTCATTTAACGTTAAAGCTTTTTGCACTGGTTGGAACTGCTGCAATAAATAAAGAGGGTGAGTGACTTCTTTTCCATTTATTAACCTTTAATTTACATCCTGCATCCTCTTTGCCCTCCAAGACACTTCTGGATTTCTAGGTTCGTGTAGGAGGCAGAGCAGATAATAGGTAGGAACAGGTTTTACTTGACTAACAGCATGGCAAATGGCGATAGAGTCTTCTGAAGTTGAACAGTTTTTAAAGTCAAGATCTCTGGACTTTGCACGTGGAAGAAGCTGACTCTTCCTCACTGGCACCTTAGTGCATTTCTCAGGTGTAGAGGGCTTTCTGGTAGCTCTCTTGCCAGGACAGTGTCTTCTGTTAAATGCTAAATGTAGCTAACCCTCAGTACAGCCCAGTTTCTCTCTCTCTCTCTTCCCTTTGAGCACTCACATGGGTCAACACCAGCCCCTCAATTTCAGGATCATTGTCAACATCCTCAAATAATCTCAAAACCCTGCCTCCACAAGGCTATGGTAAGAGAGAAGAGGCCCTCCCTTGGGGGCGAGGGAAAACTGAAAATGTCACACTACCTTAACATTTTCCAAAGTAGTAGCCTCTTTACTCTCCCACTTTGACACTTACATATTTTTGAAGTTAGTGTTGGCTGAGCCTTATAAAATGGGTGGTCTGACAGCTCCCTTACAAGTCCTGCACTGTTCTCATTTCCCCATCATCGGAGGTATTAGGGCCTTGACTAAAATGGAGGTAGAAATATTCCCATGTTTATAGCCACCTCATCAATGTATTCATATGAAAAAAGAGCATGACATTTTAGACATCAGGAAATTCCTTTTCTAATAGCAAACGATTTTTCCAGACAAATGATTGTTAAAATAATAAGCAGGAACTTTAGAAGATCAAAATCTTTCAGTTTCTTTCCAAACCATGTCATGTATTAGTTTAGGATACTTAATCATTTTAAAATGTGTTCAAGAATGTCTATATTTCTGTCAGATATGGAGAAAACGTCAATGGAAAATTAATACAATTACATCGAATAGTATTAACAAATATGTGCATGACAATACACTTTAGCTAGTATTCTACTTCAAGCAGTTATTAAAGAGAATATGTCCTCAACAATGGTACCCCATTGATATTATAAAATTTGAGATGTATACATTAAACATGTTTTAAAACATGCAAAATAAAATCTACGTCCTCATATATTTATGGATGAGTTCGCATCTATTTCTGCAATGGCTCGTGTGTAAGTTTGTGTGTATAAGTGTGTTTGTGTGTGTACTTTACACCTAAGGTATATTGAATTTTTAAGATATCTCTCTGAAGTGGCTTTGTATAATTTTGATGATCTTGTTTAATAATGCATTTAAAAATAAAACAACAAATCTAAATAAAATATCCACTCTTTAAAGTCTAAGTCAAAGGCTATACCCATGGAAGGCTGAAAAATAACCAGCTTTTAAATTCTGTCCTTTCAACAATACAACTGCACTTTCAAATGTGCTTTGTTGTTTTCTTTTAATTCACTAAAATTAATCTTATAGATGTAGATGCCAGATTTGCATTAATTAAAACTCTACTGTAGAAGCCAGGCTTAATTGCAATCAAATTTGCTTAATTATGCATGGCGAGAGATTCCCAAACGAGAAAGGTTTTAGTAAGGATTTTGGTTTTCTGCATTGACAAAATAAATTGAAATTGTCATTTTTTGTGTTTTATGTAACACTTGTAAATAATTTGTGGAGCACCTTAAGTCTTCTATGTAAAGCAATGTTATTGCTTAAGTAATTATAACAATCTGCATTTTTCATTGTTAATTGTGGGTGTCAGACTCATTAATTTTAATTTACAGACTGTAATGAAATTAAGAAAATTTTGTGCTGATCTGCTGAAACTTGTCTTACAGGAAGTTGTTTAATACAACTAAAGTTTGAAAAAGTCAAGCCTCATTTTTGTAATTTGTACTTTAACCAATACAATCATTTTACAACGGTTTTTCAGGAAAATTTGGCTTCACTACAAAAAGACAAACTACATGAACAATTTTGGTTTAAAACAATTATTTATGTTTCAGGTACAGCAATTATTAAACTAAAATTTATATTTAATTTAAAGTTAAATTTTCTGGTTAAAGATAATCTGCAAACATTAGGAATATAGTTTCAATTTTATTTAGTCTGTTTTCTATAGGGGATTACGTTGTTGGAGGTAAAAAAAAAAAAAAGGTTCCAAAAAGACAGATATAACCAAAAATCTATTTAATCATTCTTAGATCCATAGATTATCAGTGCATTATTTAACACAGTTCAATGAAGATTATCCATGGTTATTTTGTCTCAGATATCTGTCATATGTTCATAGCTTTAAATACCACATCTCACTTAGTTCTTCAAATGTGAATTGAAAACAAAGTAATTCATTTAAAAATTAGTAAAGTATACAATTTAAATAAAGTTAACGACAAGGAACAATGTAAATCTATTTTATTTTCATCTTAAGACATTGAATGTTGTCCTTGAAGCCTGTTTAAACTTTAACTGGTATAATTATTAATATAATAATATAATGGAAACAGAAAGTTTCTTTCATGCTTATTTAGTAGCAAGTCAACTTTTAGGGAAATTAGCTAAAGAGCCTTCACCTCAATTATTATTCATCCAATTAAAATTCTAAAACAATTACTATAATTCTGCTTAAAACCAAGTATGAAACTTTGGTTGTAAAAAACACAATTGTTGAATGTCTTAAGAAGAAAATGACAAAGTGAAGATTATTCCATAATTAAAGCTAACCTTTAATTACTGGTATTTTAAAATCAAGTTATTCTGAAGAGGTAAAATAAATCATCAAAAGGGTCTTGGCAGTGCATCTCTGCATGTAATACTCTTCTACAAGGAATTAGTGGTGGTTCAATTTTTTTTTCTCTATTAACTCAAGAGACATAATAGAAACAGGGCATACTTAGGCAGAATACCAAATAGACCAATATATAGGTACCACGCACCTAAAGAAGTTTTCCTATAATTTACAAACAATAAGAAGAAGACAATGTAGTCCAGTGTTTAACAATTTAACAGAGAAAATTTAGAAGAGTAATTTTTCCTCCAAGACTCTCATTTGAGGATTACTTTTGTATTTTATTACCCTTATATAAGCCTCAAACTTTGTTCATCTTTTTATTTCTTCACAAGAATATTTGATTACTATGTTTTTTTCATTCTTAATTGTAACCAATTTTTACCAGTCCCTGGGGACCAAGACATTCTATTGCCCCCAATTTGTGTATAATTTTTTGTGCCAGTCTTTAGAATATCATCAAAGACTTCCTTTATTTAGATGTATTCATAATATACTGTGAATAAGTGAGATTTCATGTTCTCTCATTTTATTAAATCCCAGGTAGGTTATATAAAAATCCACTTACAATTTGTCCTCAAATGCTCCTCGGTCTGTAGAATAACTTTCTCTCTTAATTATGCTTTTGTCCTTATTCATGTTTAAATTTTCATGTTTAGTTTACTCTCTCATTAAAAATTCATGTTTCACCCCCTTCATGATCACTCTTTGTTCCCAATTCCTAATACTTTTTCCAGCCATATTTTCACCCCTGTCTGTCACATTTTGTTGCCCATATCCTCTATTCCATTCTCTGTCCCCATTTCATCTTGTCCTCTCTGCCCCTGGTTTCACCCAGAGATGCTATTATGGTGATTGATTTACACAGTGCAGAACATTCCATAGGTATCATATTGCTATACAACGTACACATCCCATACAACTATAAATCTAAAAATAACTAGCAAAAAGAGATGTTTAAGTGGAAAGTTAAAAGTGCTAACAGGGTCAACTGGTACAATCACTGTGTGGATGGTGCTTTCACTACCTTGGAGACAAATGGGCAAGAGCCAGTGGAGCTGGGCACTCATGATGAAATCAGTAATAAATCAGACACAGAGTATAAGCATGAATCAAATTACTATACTCAAAATAAGAGCTAGGCACAGACTTGAAAGGAAAATATGTCATTTCCTTCCCTTTCCCACCATCTTGCTCCCATCCATCTTTTGTCTCTTACTTGATACCTGTCTTTCTCATTCCCATTTCTAAGCTCTCCTTATTTTAGAATTTTCTAAACAAGTAAGATTTATATTCTAATCCTGAAATGCTTATTCTTATTAAATACAGTATGATATGTTAAGACCAGATCTCAGCTCTCAAACGAATCAGTCTTGTGATGATGAATAACGTCTGTGTCTCTTAAGAAGTAAAAGGCCGTTCACAATTCAGAAATGAAAAGACACAACATCCCAAAGGTAATTCGCAGTCTTCATACAGACTATAAAACCACTCTGTCACTTGCAGGAAGCTTCTTTTGCTTTCTTCTCCTCTGTTCCTAGATTCAGGTGATTTCAATTGTTCTTTCAGTGATTCAGTAACCACCCTCCACTTGGGTGTAGCCACAAGGGCCTCCACGTTAAAGAACTTGTAGAACATATGCAGCACAACCTCAAACAAGGCAGTAGAAATATTGATTTGTGGGAAACAATAGCACCAGGCAGAATGAACTAGCTGTTCATTTAAGGTCAATACTCAGATTAATTCCGGAGAAGAAGAGGTAAAGCAATAAATAGACTTTGCCAACTTTGGAGCTTTCCTTTAAGCACTTAAAATTTTTCTTTTTAATATGAAAAAATAAAGAAAATAGTGAAATGAATCCCATGCACCTGTCACTCAGCTTTACCAGTTACATTTCCTCTTTCTCCCAGTGTCCGCCACCATTATATCACAGACACCTCCTGTAATATGTCTGTGCATAGATTCCAATGCACCTTTAATCGAGTGTCACTTATCTTCTCTTGGGTTTTAAAAACAGCCTTTATTTGTCAAATGTCAGCGAAAATTTACTACAAGCCATGCAATTTCAATTAATAAAAATTGTCAGCTATCTACTGTGTACAAAAACACTTAGCCAACAACAAGAGTCTGTGCAGTTTCACTACTCCTTAAAGACTGCTAACCAACGCTCTCTTCTCATTGCTGCCTATGCCCTCCCCTCCACAATGATCTGGTGTCTCTCCTTCAGCGCCTACTCCGGGTTTTTTAGTGGAAATTGATCTGCAATTCTTGGTTTTCTCTACTTTTAATAACAGTTATTGCTCATCTACAATCTTTCCTGTCTTCAGAATTTAGTTGGCATCTCTTCTACTGTTAAATCCTTTGTACTTTCTTTGTTCTTATATCTCTTCTGTTCCTTTATTTTCATTTTACCAAACTGCAATAAACAGCTATGTTCATAAGGTAATCTTTTATGTCCACACTTTAAGGTATTTTACTTGAAATTGATACTTAAAATCAACAGCATGTTCTGTGTGATAATGGTAGGATTCTTATTGGCAAAGAGAGGGATAGAAAAATTAAAGAACAGGAATAAGGAAAGCGGGGCTTATACGTCTATTAAATCCCCTGTTCTGTCTCTGATTTTTTCCTCTATAGTAACAAAGCCCTATTCTCCGTGCTATCTCTGCATTTCGGTTAATGCATTTCCAATTGGTGAAAAGATGGAGAAAAGGGGAATTGTAACTACTATATATCCCTATGTACTTGTGGCCTTTTCTGAGAAAATGTCATCTACAAAATATATTGTTCTTTTACACTATTTATAATGAGCATTTTTTTATACAACAGAATGATGCAAGGTGGGAATTGTGTGTGGATGACAGAAACTATCCACGGCTTAATGTTGCAGGAGGATAATATCTTGACAGAGCAAGCTGAGAGTGCCCTGGGACTGTATTCAAAGCAGTTGAGACTGTTGAGTGATCTATAGATTATCTTTTCTCATATTTTGATCTTTCTATATCCCAATTCATCTGTTTACAAGCCACAGAAACCAACACTAGTAATTTAAGATTATTTTTTATTTTTTGGCAAGTAAAAATTGTACATATTTATGGCACACAACATATGATGTCTTGATATATTCATACATTGTAGAATGGCTAAAACAAGGTATTTAACATCTGTATTACCTCACACATCATTTTATTTGTGGTGAGAACACTTGAATTCTACATTCAGCAATTTTCAAGTATACAATCTATTGTTATTAACCATAGTCACCATTATGCATAATAGATCTCTTGACTTATTTCTTCCGTCCAGCTAAAATTTCATGTCCTTTGACCAACATCTCCCCAGTTCACCCATTTCCCAGGCTCTGGTGACCACCATTTTTCTCAGATTCTATGAATTAGACTTTCCTAGTTTCCATATGATATTTGTCTTACTGTGCCCGACTTATTTTATGTAACACAATGTCCTCCAGGTTCATCCACGTTGCCACAAATGACAGGATTCTATGAATTAGACTTTTCTGGTTTCCACATAGTATTTGTCTTACTGTGCCTGACTTATTTAACACAATGTCCTCCAGGTTCATCCACATTGCCACAAATGACAGGATTTTCTTTGAGGAGGCTAATCATATTCCTTTGTGTATACAATACATTTTCTTTATCCATTCATTGGTGAACACTTTTGTGAATAATGCTGCAATGAACACGGGAATGAAGATATCTCTTCAATTTATGCATTTCATCTCCTTTGGATATATGCCATGTAATAGTATTACTGGACCATATAGCAGTTCCATCTTTAATATTTTGAGGAAGCTTCATACCATTTTCAAAAATGGCTGTACTAATTTACATTCCCACCAAGAGTGTACTATGGTTTCCTTTTCTCCACATCCTTACTGATACTTATCTTTTGTGTTTTTAATAATAACCATTCTAACAGCTGTGAAGTGATATCTCATTGTGGTTTTAAATTGCATTTTCCTGATGATTAGTCATGTTGAACATTTTTTCATATGCCTTTTGGTCACTCGTATGTCTTCTTTTGAGAAAAATCTATTCAGATTCTTTGCCCATATTAAAATCTAATTTTTGTCTCTTACTATTAAGTTTCTTATGTATTTTGGATATTAACACCTTATTAGATAGATGGTTTGCAAACAAGTTTTCCCATTCTATGAGTTATCTCTTCACTTGGTTGATTGTTTCCTTTGCTGTGAAGAAGATTTTTAGTTTGATATAATTCCTTTTTTGTTGTTGTTGTTCATATTGGCTGTGCTTTTAGGATCATATCCAAAGAAATTATTGCCCAGACCAATGTCATGGAGCTTTTCTCTTTATTTTATTCAGTAGTTTCATAGATTCTGGTCTTATGTTTAAGTGTTTAATCCATTTTGATTTGATTTTTACATATGGTATGAGTTGAGGATGTAATTTCATCCTTCTGCATTTGGATATCCAGTTTTCGGATTACTTTTTATTGAAGAGACCGTCCTTTCCCCATCATGTGTTCTTGGCATCTTTGTGGACAATTACTTGACCATAAATGTTGGGATTTAATTCTGTATTTTCTATTCTGTCCCACTGTTTTAGGTGACTATTTTTATGCTAGTACCATGGCTGTTTTAATTACTATAGTTTTGTAATACATATTGAAATCAGATAATGTGATGATCCCAGTTTTAACCTTTTTTCTCAGGATTGCTTAGACTATTCTGTGTCTTTTGTAGTTTCACAGAAATTTTAGGATTGGTTAAGCAACTTGCTCAAGAATGTGCAGAACCGTGGGAGTCAATACTACTGTTTCAAAAGTGAATTTGATGTTTTTTCATCACAAGATTGAAGAGGCAATGGATGGAAGTAGAAAAAGGTGAATGAGGCAGTGAGTATACCAGGGCTACCACTGGAGGTCTTTATTTCAAACTATACACTGTATTCGTCCAGTCAGTATTTATTGAGTCCCTACTATGTGCCAGTCACTATTCCAAGTACTAATGGTACAACAGTTAAACAGACAAATTTCTTCCCTCATAGACCTTACATTTCAAGGACAGAAGATGAATGGATGTATAAATCAAATATGTATTATGTATGTAAGAAATCGGCACTTTTGACCCCAAATACATACTTTTAAAAAAATTTAATGTATTATTTTAACTGGTGATTATGTGCTATTTAACTAAAAAATAGGAAAGAGGCTAGGGAATGTTTAATTGGTGGGTTGGGAGGGGTGTGCAATTTTAAATAAAGTGGTCCAAGAAGGCTGCACTGAGAAAGCAGCATTTGAATAATGGCCTGGGAAAGGTGACTTGATGAACCACACAGCTGTCTGGGGAAGAGCATTCTAGGCAATGGGAACAGCAGGTGCAAAGGCCCTGAGCAGGCACTTGCTAAAGTGTTTGAGTAACAGCAGAGAGGCAGAATCAAAGTGAGTAAGTGGAGAGTGTAAGATGAGGTCACAAATATCGTAAGGGTCCACATGATAATAGGCCCAAAGACACTATTTTACAAATTTTGGCTTTTACCCTGTATGAGATGGGAATATTGGAGGGACTTCAGTAGTAAATGATATCATCTGACATTTTTAAGGTTCACTCTGGTTGTTGCTGTATAAATAACTGACTGCAGTGAGGAAATAACTGAATCAGGGAGAAATTTAGGAGGCTGCTGCAGTCATCCAGAAGAAAGAAGGCGGTGTCAAATCAGGACAGAAGAAGAGAAGATGTTGAAAGTGGTCAGATTTTAAATAAAAGTTAAAGGTAATGCATATAGGATTTGCTGTTGGATCAAATGTGCTGTGTGAGAGAAAAGATGTGAAGCAAAACTCCATTAAGATCTAGGTAGAACAGGCTGGAGGGAAAAATCAAGAGTTTACATTCTGAAAAGTTAGAGACCCTTACTAGATATTTCAGTACAGACATTGCAATGGTAATTGGTGGACAGATTAGGTTTTTAACAAGACATTTGAAAGTTGTCTACATGTCAATGACATTTAAAGCCATGAGCTTGGTAAGGGGGCATGGTGGGTCATGCCTATAATCTCAGCACATTGGGAAGCTTAGGTGGAAGGATCACTTAGCCCAGAGACCACATGGCAATATCCCATCTCTACAGAAAAAATTAAAAAATTAGGTGGTCATGGTGGCACACATCTGTACTTCTAGTTACTCCATAGGCTGAAGTGGGAGGATTGTTTGAGCCCAGGAGTTCAAGGCTTCAGTGAGCTATAATTGCACCGTTGCACTCCAGCTTGGGCAACAGAACAAGACTCTATATCTTAAAAATAAAAAAAGAAAGCCATGAACTTGAATAAAATATCAAGGGGAAAAATGTAGATAGAGAAAAATGAAGTCCAAAATCTACTTCCTGAGTAAGAAATTAGAGCCAGAGAGGAAAGAGAAAACCAAGAGCATGTAGAATTCTGGAAACAAAATAAAGAAAGTGTTTCAATGAAGAAAAATGATCATCTTTATTATATGTTGCTGCTAAGTCAAGATGAAAACTAAAAATAAAAAATAATAACATTCCAAAGCAATCTGCATGTTCAATGCAATCCCTAAAGAAATTCCAAAGTCATTCTTCACAAACACATAATAGAAAAAATAATCCTGAAATTTACATGGAACTACAAAAGACCCAGAATGCCCAAAGCAATTTGACCAAAAAGAACAAAGAGAGAGGCATCAACACTATGTGATTTCAAAATATATTACAAAGCTATAGTAATTAAAACAACATGGTACTTGCATGAAAACAAACATACAAGCCAATGAAGTAGGATAGATGGCCTAGAAATAAACTCACATCTCTATGGTCAAACGATTTTTGACAAAGATGCCAAGAACACCCAATAGAGAAAGAACGCTCTCTTCACTACCTGGTGTTAGGAAACCTAGATATTCATACACAGAAAACTGAAAATGGACCCTTGTCTCACCCTTATACAAGAATCAACTCAAAATAGATAAAGATTTGAATAGGCCTCAAACTATAAAACTACTAGAAGAAAACAGAGAAAAAGCTTTATGACATTGGTCTGGATAGTGATTTCTTGTATATGACCCCAAAATCACAGGCAACATAAGCAAAAATATACAAATGGAATTACATCAAACTAAATAGCTTCTGGACAGCAAAGAAAACAATAGAGTGAATGACAACTCATAGATTAGGGAAAACATTTGCAAATCATGCATCAGCTAAGGAGCTAATATCCAAAACATACAAGGAACTCGAACTATTTCATAAGAAAAACAAATAACTATTTAAAAATGGGCAAGACTTAAAGAGACATTTCTCAAAAGAAGACATCCAAATTTCTAACAGATACCTGATAAAATTTCTCTAATCATCAGAGAAATGCAAATTAAAACCACAATGAGCTATCACTACATACCTGTTAGACTGGCCATTATAAAAAAAGATGACAGATAACAAGTATTGGTGAAAATCTAGAGAAAAGGGAACCCTGATACACTGTTGTTGATATTGTAAATGAGTATAGCCATTTCAACAAAACAGTATGAAGGCTTCTCAAAAAAATTAAAAATAGCTCCAGCATGACTGTGGATGAGGGACTCACCTCAAAAGAGGGGGCTATGAGGTGTCAGTTGCCAGCACTCAGCCACTGGTGAATAAATGCTTCAGCCCTAAAGAATAGGATGTAGTAGCTCATCACAGGAGCCACAGCAATGAATCTGAGAGGAGGCTTCACATACTTTCCTCCTACTTATCTACACACACACAAACCCCTAGCTTTGCTTTTGCAATTTTAATGTCCTTGAGATTGGGAGCTGGAAAAATTATGTTCAAGTACTGACTCGAAGACAAAGCTGTTTAATTGGGAACAAGTCTCATAACATCTCTAGGTCTCAGGTTTCTTTTTACACGTAAAATTAGGAGACTGGAGATTTTAGATGTGGAAATTCTTATTCCTGCTCTCAGATTTTGGGATGGTTTGAAATTATATGAACTCAGTTTATAAATTATAAGACTTTTGAGTTTTATAAAGTCTTATAAGAAAACTTAAAAATATTCTACCTAACCTCTCCCTGGTTGTTCTCATTTGGACATAACCTTGTTGAGACTGAACATTGGCACTTGGTTCCCTGTCATCACTTTATCTCAGTGCTTGTATTAGTTTTTTATGGCTGCTACAACAAATTACTGCAAATGTGGTTGCTTAAAAGAATGGAAACTTGGCCAGGCACCATGGATCATGACTTTAATCCCAGCACTTTGGCAGGCTGAGGTGGGTGGACCACGAGATCAGGAGTTTGAGACCAGCCTGGCCAACATGGTGAAACCTCATCTCTACTAAAAATATAAAAATTAGCTGAACATGGTGGCACGCACCTGTAATCCTAGCTACTCAGGAGGCTGAGGCAGGAGAACTGCTTAAACTTGGGTGGCAGAGGTTGCGGTGAGTCAAGAGCATGCGCCATTGCACTCCAGCCTAGGCAACAGAGCAAGACTCTGTCTCAAAAAAAAAAAAAAAAAAAAAGAAGAACAGAAACTTTCTCACAGTTCTAGAGGCCAGAATCACTGTCACTGAGCTGAAACCAAAATCTCCTCTTCTGGTCTGTGTTCAAATCTCCCTCTGACTACTTTTTACAAGGATACATGTGATTGCATTTAGGGTCCACCCTCATAATCCAGGACAATCTCCCCATCACAACATCTTTAATCACATCTGCAAAAACCCTGCTTTAATATAAAGTAACATTCATATATTCCAGAGATTAGGATGAATACATTTTTGTGGGGGTAATTTTTCAATCCACAGTGTTCAAAGGGGTTCATACCACACTTACTCATGTATAACTTCAGGAGCAACCTGTATTTGTCAAAGCAAACTAGGTTATTGTGATGGTTAATACTGAGTGTCAATTCGATTGGACTGAAGGATTCAAAGTATTGTTGGTGTATCTGCCAGGCTGTTGCCAAAGGAGATTAACGTTTGAGTTAGTAGACTGGGAAAGGCAGACCCACCCTCAATCTGGGTAGACACAATCTAATCAATTGCTATCACACGGCCAGAATGAACTCAGCCAGAAGCACGGGGAAAGTCTAGACTGTTTAGTCTTCTGGCCTACATCTTTCTCCCATGCTGGATGTCTCTGCCCTCAAACATTAGACTCTAAGTTCCGCTTTGGGACTCAGACTGGCTTCCTTGTCCTCAGCTTGCAGACAGTCCATACGTGGGACCTCACCTTGTGATCATGTGAGTCAACACTCCTTAATAAAATCCCTTATATATCTACATCTATCCTATTAGTTCTGCCCGTCTAGAGAACTCTGACTAATACAGTTATGTTGTGGCAACAAAAACAAAACAGCCTGAAATCCCAGTGGCTGCACATATGAGAGTGTCTCTCCCACTCATGTCATCATCCAACGTGTCAGGAGGGTTCTGTGTTCCCTCATCCTTCAAGGACTCAGGTCCTTTCCCTCTTGGGGCTCTGCTTTCCACTTGTTTCTTGGCATCTGTTCCAGTCAGTGGGCAGATGGGGAAGGAGACAGAGAACTGTACATGTGAGGTCGTAAGGAGAACACCAGAAGCCCCGGCCACAACATCGTTTGGCACCTTTTCCATTCTTCATGTGGTAGACTGCATCAATGTTCAAAATATTTGTTGCCTCACCCTGGGATACCCGACCCGTTGACAGCCCTCTCTGGAGGAAGACTGCAGGTCTTCACCTGTGGAACTCAAGCTTGGCCATATAACTTGATTTGGCCAGGAACAGTAAGCAGAAGTGGCAACTCTGGCCAAAAGACTCTGGCTTTGGCCAGAACTCACGTATCATCCACTCTTGTCTTTAATGGAGCCTAAACAATGTCTGATCAAGAAGAAGGAGAATATAGATGTTGGGGAACTCCAGCATCCTCTGCTACAACAATTGCCATGTTTTTTATATCTTTTCCTTTCTCCATGTGGGAGATCATATTATATTCAAAATATTTGCTGTTCCTCCTGGCAGCTCCCTCCTTCTCTTTGACATTCCTCCTTGAGAGAAGAGTAGACATCCTGACTATATCAAGCATGGCCGTGTAGATTGCTTCGGCCTGTGAAATATGAGCACGTACTACAGGCGTTATTTTAGAAACTAGCACATGGTTCAGCCATCTCTCTTTTCTCTCTGCTATGAGACAGGCTATGTTCCAGATAAAGTCTGCTCTATCTACTAGGTCCTGGAATACAGACAGCATGGGGCAGAACTACAGTCAACCTGCCATGGACATGCTGTGTTAGTTAGAAATTAATCATTGATGCTGTAAACCACTCAATTTGGAAGTCTCTTGTTAACAGAACATAAACTGAGAAATACATTTCATCGTGGCTCAGGGTTTATCAGTGATAAATTCATGAACTGGAGATGAGCTAAACTCAAAAAATATAGATTCTCCCACAATTTTCTCAACTCATTCACCCATCTTAGGTTCCTAAATGTGTCACTTTTTCCAGATGTCTTTCCTTTTTTTCTGCTTTAAAAAATTATATTGCTCTCTTTGTTTCCTTTAGCTATTTCTTCGCTTTCTGTGTCCAAATCACTAAAAGTGGTCTCTGAGCATTTAGGCGGAACTAGAAATTCAAATTTACAAATTTGAAATTTCTTTATCTGGAATCACCTAAGCATTTCAATACTGTAATTCAACGGTATGCCAAAGTTAGCTCATATGAGTTTACAGAGTTTATTGTTAATTTTTTAGGAATGTTGTGATTAGTTGTCAGACACAACCATTATTACACATTTGCAAAGTTAGATTTAAAACAAAAGCAATAAATGCTCAAAACTCATCACTTGTTAATAATTTCACTAGATTTTACTATCGTCAATGTTCTTGAGGTTACTTTTCTATATAGTGGTGATAGTATGTAATAATAGGCTAGTGGGCATCTTTGAAACTTTGCATCTGGTGATTTCAGGTTGGTGGCTTGAAATCAGATAAGATGGGAATATACCACAGAAATTAGTGTACTTCACAAATCAGGGCTTTTTGTTGAACTTTTACCGACATCCCATTATATATATTTGGCCCTCCGTATCCACAGGGTGAGGGTTGGTTCCAGGACCCCTAATTGTACCAAAATCCATGTATGCTCAAGTCTCTTATATAAAATGGCATAGTGCAGTCACTTTCCATATACAGGGTTCTGCATCTTCAGATTAAACCAAACATGGAAGGAACACACATACAGTGGATCCTCCTGGATTCACCGGGTTGGTTGAATCCATGGATGCAAAACCTGTGGCTATGGAGGGCTGGCTGTACACTCTTAAAAAGCTATCTAAATCTTAAGTCTCAAACTGAGCAGGGCTTGAAGAGCTACTTTTAGAGAACTCCAACCTCTTAGCTTTCAGAAGATACTTTCTACATCTCCAGTAAAAATATTTATGGAATACCCATTTTCTTATTTTTGTGACCTTTTGGGAACACTCTGATAAAATAACTGAACAATGGTGAATTACATATAATTCTGTTAGAACTAATTCACTGCTCAAAAAAAGAGATCAACAGAAAATAAAGGGAGATAAAATTCAGTAGGCTAATAAGATGATTGAATTTTCTAGCAGGGTTAATTCATTTACAATAATGAAGAGGATCTGTACTACTGGGGAAGAAACAAGCTTTCATTATATAGGAAAGTGTTTACATTATGTGTATCTATTGCTGTGATTTCAATCTTTGAGAAAAACCAAGGCTTTCATGAGCTAATCATCTTCCTTATCTTCATATTCTGGCTAATTAGTAATTATAAATTGCCTATTTTAAAACAGGATCTAGGACACAATGAGAATTTTTCAAAAGTTAAATCAATTTGGGCTGAATGCCCAGAAAAATTAAAAATTTAGTTTAACACTCCTGGGATCTCTATGTGTATGTGTATGTGTCTATGATTAGCTTTATTAGACAAAACTAATTGAAAAGAAGATATCTGGAAAATTAAACATCAAATAATATTAGTCAGAGATAAGGAAGCATATTTATAATCAAAGTTCATTGGACAAAAAAAAGTCTACAAAGTAACGTGATCCAAGGTTTTTTTAAAAAAAAATTAAGGTGTTAAAGTTGCCTGTATTTAAAATTAAAACCTAGGGACAGAAAACCTACTCCTTAAGCCTGATACTAAGAAATATGCTTATTAGTGGAGTCAGTGGTAGAAAAAGTTTTAAGGGGGAGAAAATAAAGACAGAAGCAAAGGGTATAGCAGATGGAGATAGACATTCAAAGCAGGAGAGAGAAAGAGTAGGAAAGATAAAGCATTTAGAACATATTCCAAGGAATATTCTTAGGCTATGGTCATCACAGTGGGTTGTCTCCCTGCCCTTTGGGTAATTGACTACCACGACTCTCAACTGCTTAAGTGTATAAGCTCCTTAAAGGCCATTTTTTTGTTTTATTCACAGTGCCTACTGTAGTGCCCTGCATGTCAGAGACATCCTATAATTTATCACCTAATTAGTTAAGATTTATTCTGGAAACTTCAGAGGTTCAGCTTTGAATGGATCAAACCAGAAGAACAAAGCCAATGAAAATGCATACCCTGCCACTGATTATCTGTAACCACAGAAGTATATTCATGTTAGATGCTTGCCAAAAGATCTATATCATATATATACACACATATATATACATATATACATATATATACATATATATACATATATACATATATATACATATATATACATATATACATATATATGTGTATATATATATAAAAAACCTCATTCTCATTCTCATATCACTGACTCATTCTCATGACCAAGGTCTTAAATCCAGTCTCTTAAAATCCAATCCTCCAAATCCTTAGGGGGACCTTTCCAGACCACCTGAGCAACAGTGGTCCCAATAGAAAAGATAAAGATAGAATTCTGTTACTAATGTAAAATAACTCAAGCTTTGACAACCAAAGGAATGAAGAAAAGTCTCTGCTGGGCGCAGTAGCTCGTGCTTGTAATCCCAGCACTTTGGGAAGCTGACGCGAGCAGATCACAAGGTCAAGAAATTGAGACCATCCTGGCCAACATAGTGAAACCCCATCTCTACTAAAAAATACAAAAATTAGCTGGGCGTGGTGGTGCGCACCTGTAGTCCCAGCTACTTGCGAGGCTGAGGCAGGAGACTTGCTTGAACCTGGGAGGCAGAGGTTGCAGAGAGCCAAGATAGCACCACTGCCCTCCAGCCTGGCGACAAAAAAGAAAGAAATGTCTCCACAAGCCTCATCCATTGACATTGCCTCTCAGTGCTGTTTGCTCCTTGTGGCCACCAGTCAGGAGAGAGAAGCTCCAGAATAGAGAACTGAAAAATTACAAGAGGGAGCCGGTTGTGAAATTGCCCAGCCGTCTTGTGGTTGTTGCCGTGACTTCTGCAACCTATTTTAATCTCTCCAAACCGATATTAATCTTCTAAGATTTTCAGGGCTAAAGCAGCATCTTGGTTTATTCTAGGAGGCGTGGATATCCATTAGCAATGGTGAAGAGACCCATCTATTATTTTTTAAAAATCCCTTAATCTCTGCAAGCTTTAGTTCCTCATCTGTAAAACCTGAATAATGGTCATCAGATTAATAGAGATGACAAATGTGCAACAGTTAGTCTAGTTCTTGAAATAATCATCCTTAATTCAGGGTAGCTAACTGTCAAAATAAAAGTTCTGCCACTAAGTGTTGCTTAATCCCTTCAAGTTTTCTTTCATACGTACTTCTTCCATTTTAGACCAATGACTCTTATCCTACCAAATCCTTTCCTTCCAAGGTCTCCTTCCTTCCAATTGTTCAGCATAGCCTTCCTGGCATGCTGTTTAAGGAAATACTGACACCTACTGCTTCAAGTTCAGGCTCTTCTTCCTCCCTTTCAAGGTTCTGTTTTCTTAGCTCTTTTCACCCTCAATTTCCTTAGCTACACATTTTGCCAATTTTTCCCAGTCACTGAAACATGCTTCCATTACTCAGAACAACCTAGCTCCTGTTACCTACATTCCCCTGAATATGCCATTCTTAATCTTACTACTATGTTTTTTCCTGTTTTTACACTCCCTCCTAGAGGGCCCTTTAAAGAAAAAGTCTTACTCAATGTTCAAGGCCAGTTAAATTACACATCCCCAAATGACTCTCTTTTATGTCCTCAAGGTTATTTCCACTTCACTTTTCCCTGCCTTCTATGTACTTTTTTATTTTGTTGGTACTGTACAATCTAGAAGCTTATTTTATAACCTCAAGAAAATTATAAATGTTAGGAAGGCAAAAATTATATGATTCATTTATTTTGCTGGCTTAGGCACTACAGTGTTCATTAAAGATTTGGTTGCCTGAAAATAGCAAGCCTAAAATGAAAGCTTGCATTGATTGAGGATTTACTTTGTGTCGGTCATATGCCCTTTATACTTTATCATTGTCCAAAAAAGCTGTTGTGATAGTTATGAATTCTTGCCATTTGTAAATGAGGAATCTGTGATTCAGCAAGATTAAGTCACATGCCCAGGGCTATTGCGTCAGCCAGCCAGTCAACAACTATTTGCAGAGAGTTTGCATTTTTATCTCTTGAATTCCTCAAGTGCACAACAGTTGATTAGACACATTGGTCTTTCTTCTCTCCTTCAAAGGCCCCAGTTCATTCCCACCTCAAAGCCCTTGCACTTTCTGTTCCTTCTCCTTAAAAGGATCTTTCCCCCGATCTTTATATCATTGCCTCATTCTCGTGACTGAGGGATTAAATCCAGTCTCTTAAAATTAATCCCTCAAGTCCTCAAGGAGACCTTTCCAGACCACCTGAGCAACACTGGTCCCTAATCACTCCCCACCGTATCATCCTATTTAGTCTGCTTCATAACAAGAGTGGAGGTCTGAAATTATCCATGATTATTTACTAATTATGAATAAATGTAAACCCCTGCCATCGTGAAATTTTGTATATTGCATTTAGACTGTTCCAAGACAAAAGTTCATTCTCTGTCATTAAGGTGTGCTTCTTAAAATTATGAACCTGAGTCGCAAGAGTAGTTAATAATATCTATTTTTTCGTTAAAAAAAAAGCCTGTTACTCTTTATTTGTTTCATTCACCTTTAAGTAACTTTTTTTTCCTATTTTCAGTCAAAATGTAACATATAATTCTTCAAATTATAAAAATTATTATGAACCACTGTATTAGTTTGTTCTCATGCTACTAATAAAGACATACCTGAGACTGGGTAATTCATAAAGGAAAGATGTTTAAAGGACTCACAGTTCCACATGGCTGGGGAGGCCTCACAATCATGGCAGAAGGCAAAGGAAGAGTAAAGGCACATCTTAAGATGGCGGCAGGCAAGAGATTATGCGTAGGGAAACTCCCCTTTATAAAACCATCAGATCTCATGAGACTTATTCACTATCATGAGAACAGCACAGGAAAAACCCACCCCCATGATTCAGTTACCTCCCAATGGGTCCCTCTCTCGACATGTGGGGATTATTACAATTCCAGGTGGGATTTGGGTGGGGACACAGAGCCAAACCATATCACATATGAAATAGGTAAAGAATGATACAGTATTAGCAGTTTTATATGGGTCATCCAAAGAGTCTAGCTTTAGATACTGGTAATCTCTAGACATCAGTTGCAATTTCCTAGACTCCAGATTGCTTTCCCTTGAGTTATCAGACTTGAGGGAAAAAATCCTCTATAATAATTTACTTTTCTGAACAGATGGGAGACACTTTCTATATAATTTAAAATAAAATTAATGTGCTAAAGAAAATTCTGGTTTACCTTTGCTATACTTTAGAGAAATGCATGCTGCGAAATAGTTAAACATCAGCTTGATAGTGTAGCTTAAAAAGGGAAAACACTTTGAAATAGGCATGGTTAATGGCTCCTTTTTAAAAGCAAAATCTAACTATAGGCACATACACACTGAGACACAGTGCATCCATCAACCTTAGAAAAAGGTTTCTGGTCTGAGTATTGACATGCAGGGTACTGGCAGAGCTTGAGATAATGGAGCAGCTTTATTCCTAGAGTGCTGTTTTTAACTGAAACTTCATTGATGTATGTGAGGTTTCTTGAGAGAAAATAACAGATCAAAAATGATTGGATTTCTATATATTGCAGGAGATTTTCTTTCCTACACAAATTATGTGAAATATTCCTATAGGTTACTAGATTTCACAAATTCTAGCCTCAGACAACTTCAGATTATTCATGTAGATGATCCAGTTTGTGGGTTATTTATCACATTCTTTTTAATTCTTGCTTAGCATCTACCTAACAACTGACCCACTTCTGAAGTAACCCTCTTTTCCTGGATAGCCACCAACATTACTTCAAGGAATAGTAGCTTAAGTAACTCTAGGTTGAAAAATAAAATATTTTTAAGTTAAAAGTTATTCCAAAGATTTTGAAATTTTATATTATGTTAGGTCATTTATGACTCTATATTCCTTCACTAAGGGGTCTTTTACCATTTTTACTTGGAATGTTGAGGTTCAATGTTCTCAGTGTTTATTTACTCCCTTCAAAGAAGCATGAATAGACTTGAGACCCACTTAGGAGAGGTATCACTGTGTAAGCTGAAAACCTTCAGTTTTAAATTGCAGTCATAGTGTGCTGAAATAGAACAGTAAATTTCTTCATTCATCAGCTTCATAAAAATAAGAACTAATATCTTTAATAAAAGCAGCTGAACATTAGTAACATTGCCAAAAACTAGGATTTAAAAGTAAAATAAAATCTAAAGAAATTAAAAAATATGTATAACACTAATTAAACCACAGTTTACTGAATGTTGTATTTGTCCTCATAAAACATGAGAATGATTCTTTCCAGCTCACAAGATATTTTCAGGTTTAGGTACTATTTGAGCTTGTCCTCAATCAAGATTTTCATATATTTGAATTTAAAAAGCCTGGATCTGGCCATTCGTTTTTTACTAGGTTGACACTAATATAAAAATCTTCCTGAGGAGGATTCTTTGTAGGTTGAGTGCTTTGAAAACCCCCTTGGAAACAGGGCCCTGGAACCTGGCACAAAGAGAAATGTATGGAGCTGCTTCCAGGAAACAAGAAGAGAAATGCATTTGTAATGAAGTTTGCTGTTTCGTGAGGAAGAGTACTGGCAAGGGTAGAAAGACCTGGAAGAAATACACAAGCTTTGTGAAGCCATGTGCTGCAATATGTGTTACACGTTATGATGGGTTGCACTGTATCCCTCCCAAAATTCATGTGCTGAAGTCCTAACCCCAGCATTTAAGAATATGACGTTATTTGGAGATAGGGTCTTTATAGGAACAATCAAGTTAAAATGAGGTCATTGTGGGGGGTGGGGTTCCTAATCCAATATAACTAATGATCTTATATAAGGAGAATTTGGGACATGAAGACACGTACAGGCCAATATGTACATCACAAAACAGATCCTTCCCTCATAGCCCTCAAAAGAAATCAACCCTACCAACACCGTAATTTTAGACTCCTATCCTCCAGAACTGTGAGACGATACATTTGTTCTGTTCTCTAAGATACCCAGTTTGTGGCACTTTGTTACACCTACCCTCAAGAATAATACACATGGCATGGGGATGTTACACACAGACCCGGCTGCACAAGATCTTTAGTGAAATCTTTAGCTGGCACCTTGATCTTGGACTTTGAGGGCTCCATAATTGTGAGAAATAAATTTCTGTTGTTCATAAGTTACCCAGACTACATTGCACATTCATTCTTTCAGTGCAACAGAATCATATATTGAGAATGTAAAAAGCCTCTGAATTCCAGATATTGTGAGTATGTGATAAAAAGAAAGAGAATACAAACTGATAGCCAACAACTGAGTTATTCTAGTTTCTCCTTACTTTGTATTGTACCATGAAAATATTATACAATGGAAAGAAAATTCTGCAGCTTTTTCCCAACTCTCTTCTTCCTTTCCACCTCCTCATTTCTTTTTTAAGTCTCTATATTTTTATGAAGTAAGGTATTGTAGACAGAGTCTGGGTCTTAAAATCAGGCAGATGAGTATTTAAATTCCAGCTCTGTTACTTAAATTCTCTGAGGCACAGTTTTATGATGTGTAAAACAGTGACAAAACTTTCTTTAAAAATCAGTCATTAAATAAAAGGAATAGCAAAAGGCTAAAAACATTACAAGGAAGCAACCACCCAAATCTAAAATATAGAATATACTTCATGGTAAGTGGCCATGTTTCCTTAACAAAAATAAATGGCACTAAAAGGGCAGAAGGGCACTTAAAGATTAAAAAGAGAGAGACATACCAGCCAGATGCTGGGTGCTGTGGTCTGAATGCATTTCCCCAAAATCCATATGTTGAAATCCCAACCCCAAGCTGATGGTATTAGGAGGTGGTAGGGAGGCAGGTAGAAGTGATTAGATTATCTCCTAAAAAATAGGATTAGTGTTCTTATAAAAGAGGCCCAGAGAACTGCCTTGTCCGTTCTACTATGTGAAGACACAGCTAGAAGGTGCAGTCTATGAGGAAGTTTACGTTCCTCAGACACTGAATATGCTGGCACCTTGATCTTGGACTTTGCAGGCTCCATAACCATAAGAAATAAATTTATGTTATTTATAAGTTACCCAGACTAAGATAGTTTGTTATTGCAGCCTGAGGACTAAGATATTGTGTATATAACTTGTTTGGATCCTGATTTAAGCAAACTGTATTAGTCCATTCTTGCATTGCTATAAATAAGTACCTGAGACTGGGTAATTTATAAAGAAAATAGATTTCATTGGCTCATCACCCTGCAGACTTTACAGGAAGCATGGTGCTGGCATCTGCTCGACTTCTAGGGAGGCCTCAAGAAATTTACAATCATGGAAGAAGGAAAAGGAGGAGCAGGCACATCACATGGAAAAAGCAGGTGCAAGAGAGAAAGAGAGAGATGGATGGGAGGTGCCACACACTTTTAAACAATCAGATCTCATGAGAATTCCCTATCACGAGGGCAGCACCAAGGGGATGGTGTCAAACCACATATGAAAAATCTGCCCCCATGATCCATTCATCTCCCATCAGGCCCCACCTCCAACATTGGGGATTACATTTCAACATGAAATTTGGGTGGGGACAAATATCCAAACTGTATCACAAACCAACTATAAAAAGATTTTTTAAAAATTAACTGGGGAGATTTGAATGTAAATAGACGGTAGGTAATATTAGTAACCTGTTTCTTTGATTTTTCATGTGCAATAATGGCATTGTGGCTAATTTTTTTCTAAATGCCCTTATATGTTACAGACATACTAAGTATTTATGTGAAATGTCTGATTTGCTTAATATACTATAGGAAAAAAGTGAAAGTAAAGTTGAATCAGAAATGGGATAATAATTGTTGAAGTTAGGTGATTAATATCTAGAAGTTTATGTTATTCTCTTTATCCTTGCATGTGTTTCACATTTTCCATAACAAAATTTTTAAAATATTTTAAACATATATAGCAGAAATGTGTTAAATGTAACTTTTCTTCCCCTTTGATAAATTTGAACATTTTTTGGGACCAGTAAATAGCCTTTCATTTCTATTAAATAAAAGAGAAAAACTCCCCCCGCCCCCAAAAATAAGTTTTTGCTTAACATGTATTACTATCACCCACTGAGTAACCAGCAAACCCATCAAAGTTTTTCAAATGCTTTAACAAAAAGGTTTCTCAAAACAAACTTATATGGGAGAATGCAGCCTGAAAATAAGAAAGGTTGTCACCCACATATTAGAACTTTCAAACATTTTCTGTTCTTGATAAGGTAAAAGGGAAGGTCTGAGGCAAGTGCACTTGGAAGGCTCCTAGTTTCTTCTCTTATGGGAGAGAAATGTGACCAGGAAGGAAATGGAAGGGACTCTAACTAAGCCCTGTGAGCTCTCCACCACTCAGAGAAAGAAAGGATTGTAGTGAGCCACCTAGAAACAACAACAAAGACAAACCACTTTCCAACCTAGGACCTGGCAAAAAATATACTGTGTTAGGAAAGGAATGAAAAGTTCCCGTGGCTGGTGCATGGAGTACAAGCCATTTGAAATTGACGGTACATTTTATAACTTTAAAAGTTATACATATTTAGTGTAGAAGATTTAGAGAGGTATACCTGGTTACAAAGAAGAAAGTAAAAGTCACCTATAATTTTATACCCTAGAAATAACCATGAGTAATGTTTTATGGATATTATTTTTAGGCCTTTTGTTTATATACATAGAGCTAAAACATATGGAACTATTGTCAATGAAATTCAGATTATACTACAGAAAACATTTATACATTGCAGTTAGCAAGTAATTTTAGTGGCTGCATACTATGCTATTGTTACAAATCATGTAGAACAGAGAGTAGAGAATGATGTGAACTTGAGCACATGTATGATTACTTCCTGAATCACCAACCCCTTCCCCAATTCTGAAACCAATAATGTTAATTACATAAAATGGGAGGACTGCATCAACATTGGGAACTAGAAAAGAGAGTCATGAAAATGCCAGAAGCACCAAAGAACTTCTGCTAGGTAGATTAAGGAAGACGGACTAAAGATGACTCATCACAGAAAGTTCAAGGTGGAGCTCCAAGGCCTCTCAAACCCTCAGGGGCTAAGAGAGCACAGAAAATCTCCAGATGAAAATCCGATGAATAAGCAAAACTCCAGGAAAAATGACAAGGTAGTGGAGGCAGTGGGATAAC
Source organism: Cacajao melanocephalus (assembly GCA_963573385.1). Classification (NCBI taxonomy): domain Eukaryota; kingdom Metazoa; phylum Chordata; class Mammalia; order Primates; family Pitheciidae; genus Cacajao; species Cacajao melanocephalus. Next base: position 95,515 of record CAUYLG010049819.1, read on the forward strand.
AAACAGATATCATGTGGCAATACTGAATGGAGTTATCTCCAGAGGACACTTCTCAGTATCACCATTGTTCTTGGTAAGTAAATACTTCACTTTTTCTCCTGCTTCTGTCAAGTAATTGATCACGAATTAGCTTTGAGATTTCTGTTTAAAGGCAGGTGTCCATCTGTATCCAAACAAATCAGGAAACCCAACAAGAATTATCCCTGTTTCCAGAGATAATTTCATGCTTGGTCACAACGCTCACTATTTAAGAGAAGAAATAAATAGAAAATAGATATAGATAATAGGGCCTGTAAAAGAAATCTTTAACTGAAGTGGAGTCAACAAGGTCAGAAGCAGAAAATATTTTTATAATATTTAATGCAAGAAAACTATTTCAGATGTAAGCTGGAAAAAACATTGTTTCTACAAAAATAAAGATGCAAATTGAGACAATAAGTCAAAGGACAGAGATGAAAGAGAACCAACTAATTGGTGAGCAGAAGTGCAAAGGAAGGCGTGTGAGATGAGGAATGATTTGAAATGAAACAGGTAATAATGGAATGTCAATACTTAATTCATTAAAATTTCTAGTGTTTAATAAGCTCCAGAGAACAAAATGAACTGTGTGAAAGTCAAATACAGAGTTTGGCCTTGAAAAAACCTCCCAGAATGCAGTGGAAAAGAAAAACCAATGGCAATGATTTAGAAGACTGAGAACAGACAATCAAAACCCTACATACAGGCAATTTGTATTTCTCACGACTGGTACAAATAAAAAACTGTCCATATCCAAAGAGATAACAGACAAAAAACACATCTAAACTCAAGAAAATTCTGAATCAAGAGTAAAAATAATTTGTCCTGTGCTAGAAAAATTGTCATTAGAAAGAACTAATCATTATAAATAGCCTGGTAGAATTCTTGAACTTCACAGTGACCATAAGCACCTGTGCAATAGTCTGTGCATGTAGAGGATAACTCAGTTTTGAGAAGTTGTAATCCAGGATTTAGACATTTACCAAAGTTCATTCACATGTAACGCAGCAAGGCTGTCTCAGGTATCAATGACTTGGTAAGTATTCTACCTGAGATCTCACCCCGTGAGAAATAACTACAACATTTCTCCAGACCACTAAGAAATGATTCAAAATAAAAACCCCAGTAAGAAAATCACTTATGGAAGGAGCACCACTCAGCAATGAATCTTCAGAAATCCCCTTACACTGTCCTTGCTCAACCTCACAACTTCACCACTTTCCAGTTCTCCTCACACTCTCTCTTGCTGCCTCTTCCTCCACCCAAACTTTAAATGTTGGAATTCCTTGGGATTCTGGGTCCTCATACATTTACCTGTTGCCCTATACAGTGGCACCCATTCTGATAGCTTGAGAGACCATGTATATACTTATGTCAGTTTATAGCTCCAGGGAACTCTCGACTCATCAGTCCAGCTGCTATTTGACATCTCAGCTCAGATATCTCATATGCATCTCAAACTTAACATGTCCCAACAAAATTTTCTTCAACGTCGTTCCACTTCATGTAGTCTTCCCTAACTCAGCAAAAAGCACCACCAAGTTGCTAAACCAGAAGGCTAGGAGACATCCTTTAGTCCTCTCTCTCCTCCCTTCAACCTCCATACTCAATCTGCCAACCAAACTTTTCCATTCTATATGCAAAATATATATCTTGAAACTTTCAGGTCTTCTCCCTCCCCAGGGCCATTATTCTAATCCAATCCACCATCGTCTGTCACTCTGGCTACCCCAAGAACTTCCTAGCTGATCTCCCTACTTCTACCCTAAAGAGCTCTTAACATATTCTCTATGCAGCTGTCAAAAAATATGTTTTAAAACTCAAATTGGATAATTTCATTTCCCTGCTTCATATTCTTCCATGACTTTCATTGCATTACATATAACATTCAAACGCATAAGAAAAGCTTATGTGCCCTATAAAATCTGTCACCATTTCTACTCCACCACAGCTGATGCCTCTCTATGTAATTGCTCACCAGGCTCCAGCTTCCGCAACTCTGAACATTTCCAGAGCATGCCAGGTTCTGTTCCCACTTTAGGACACATAGATGGAATATGTAGTTTTCGTATACGTTATTATCTGCCACCCAAGCTCTGCATGGCTGCCTTCTTCTCATTTACCACAGTCACCTCCTCTACTGCCATTTCCTATCCCAATACCCTGCTCTTTCCTTCAGTGGCCTTACCACTGAATTGTTTTGATTATTCTGTAATTATTTTGATTATTCATCTTTTCTTTGTTTTCTGCCTGTCCCTGCCACAAAAATAAAAGCTTCCTCAGGACAGAGTCTATGCTTTTTTTCACCATTTTTTCCCCAGGAAATTAGCACATTGGAGACGCCAATGGATATATGTTAAAATACATTGAATGAATGAGTGAATGGATGGATGTTGAAAACATAGTTGCAAACAGAATACTTAGATTTACAGTAAAACAGCTTTTGATTCAACAATCCCACTACTGGGTACATATCCAAAGGAAATTAGAACAGTATGCCAAAGAGATATCTGTACTCTCACGTTCATTACAGCATTATTCACAATAGCCAGGATATGAAATCAACCTAACCCCATCAATGAATAAATGGACAAAGAAAACATCGTGTTTGTGTGTGTGTGTGTGTGTGTGTGTGTGTGTGTGTGTGTATAACATATATATGTATGTGTCTATATAACATACATATATATATGTGTTTATATAAAGCATACATACACATATATACACAAATACAATGGAAGATTATATACCCTTAAAAAGAATAAAATCCTGTTATTTGTGACAACATGGATAACTCTGGAGTATATTACATTAAGTGAAATAAGTCATGCACAGAAAGACAAATACGGCATGATCTCATTCATTAGAGAAATCTTTAAAAGCTTAACTGATGGAAGCATAGAATAATAGTTACCTGAGGCTGGATGGAGAAGGAGATTAGGGTGATAATAGTCAAAGGATACAAAATTTCAGTTAGATAGGAGTAATACCCTGAAGATGTCTCTTGTACACCATGTGACTATAGTTAATAACAATGTTTTGTATTCTTGGAAATTGCTGAGAGCAAATTTTAAGTGTTCTCACCACAGAAAAAAGATATATAAGGTAATGCATATGTTAATTAGCTCATTTTAGCTTTCCACAATGCATGCATGTATTAAACCCTCATATTGTACATGATAAATAATAAAGTTAAAATGTTTGATGAAAATAAATTACCAAAGCTGACTCAAAGTGCTATCCAATCTAACAACTATGGAATGTAAGAAAGTAGACCCACCAAAGAACTATCCCTGAAAATAACATGGGATCAACATTTTTTAACAGACAAACTTTACTGATTAGCCTTTTGAAAGACAAATCATTCCTACAGATACTTTAAAAGATATTTTCAAAAGCTTTAAAAACATGAAAAAATAACAATTCATTTTACAGTATTAACATTAGCAAAGAAAGAAAATTTCAAAGAAAGAAAACGGTAGAGCAAATTTATTTAGGACTGAAATACAAAGCATCCTGACTCAAACAAACAAAATGAATCCATAACAGTGTATTTAAATGTTAGCACACACCATGACCAAATAAAGATCATTTTAAGAATGTAAAGATAGTTTCGTCTTAGGAAGTCTAGCAATCGAATTCATCACATTAATATGATAGTGAATAAAAATTATATAATCATCTCAGTAGATACATGAAAGGTATTTAATATTCTACAAAAATTCAAAATAAAAAATTCTGAGTAAAATAAGAATAGGACAATAATCTCTTTTTTAACTGTTATTTTAAGTTCAGGGGTACAAGTGCAGGTTTGTTAGATTGGTAAACTTGTGTCATAGGAGTTTCTTGTATAGATTATTTCATCATCCAAGTATTAAGCCTAGTACCCATTCGTTATTTTTCCTGATCCTCTCCCTTCTCCCACCCTCCACTCTTCAGAAGACCCCAGTGTGTATTGTTCTTCTGTATGTAGGTCAACATTTTCTTACCGTGACTTAAAACCTATCACAAAACAACATTTGGGATCTTGTTGAATGATAGGGAGTAGATTCATCCCTATAAGAATCTGAATACAGGCCACAACTGTAATCCCAGCACTTTGAGAGGCTGAGGTGGGTGGATCACTTGAGGTCAAGAGTTCGAGACCAGCCTGGCCAACACAGCAAAACCCGGTCTCTACTAAAGACACCAAAATTAGCTGGGTGTGTTGGCTGTACCTGTAGTCCCAGCTTCTCAAGAGACTGAGGCACAAGAATTGCTTGAACCCAGGAGATGGAGGTTGCAGTGAGCAGAGTTTGTATTACTACACCCCAGCCTGGGCAACAGAGCATGACTCTGTGTCAAAAAAAAAAAAAAAAAAAAAAAGACAGAATCTGAATACAAGGATGTCTGTTAACATCATTCTGAAAGTACAATCAGTGAAATCATTAAAAATATAAATACTATAGATGGGGTAGCAAGCCTATTATTATGATTATCTACCTAGATACCACCAAAGGGAACAAATGAAATTTGACTACACCTATTAGAGAAGTTCAAATGTATGACTTGTTACAGAATTAACAACATGATTCAATTCCTTTCCCAGGTAATAATAATTGCCGAAAATCTAGATATGGAAAATTATCTCATTCATAATACAACCAAAAATATAAAATGCCTGGGAGAAAATATTAATGATACATGGCATCTTTATAAAGAAATCTGCAAAACTTTACAGAGAAACATAAAAGAAGATGTGAATAAATTGAAACATCATGTCTCTGGATATAAAGCCTTAATAGAGATTTTAGTTATCTCAAAATTAATATATGAATGTAACAAAATCATATACAATTTAGCATAATAGTTAAATGCACAGTCTTACTGGGCAAGTTACTTAACCTCTCTGAGCTGTTTTCTCAGCTTAGAAATAGTCATGAAAGAATATCTGCCTGGTAGAATTGCTGCAGAGGTTTAATAAAATAGTGTACACAAAATCTTTAGCACTGTGTCTGCCCTCTAGTTAGGATTAATAATGTTTGCTATTTTTAATTACTATTATTTCAACTAAGTCAGGGCTTTAAACATTTTCTGCAAAGATACAGATAGTAAATATTTTTATCTTTGCAGGCCATATAATCTCTTTCACATATTCTTTTTTCCTGTTTGTTTACAACCCTTTAAAAGTATATAAACAATTCTTAACTTGGGTCTGTATAAAAAAACAGGCTGTGGGTCAGATTTGGCCTGTGGGCTATGGTTTGCTGACCTATGTACCAACCAAGTAAAAGAAATGTAATATCACTAATAATCAGAGAAATGCAAATTAAATACAAATTACCAGATAGGAAAGTTTTTTTTTAATATGGTGTTTATAAAAATATGTAGAAATGGGCACTCACGTGCTATTGGTGAGTTTATGACTGGTAGCCGGTTCTTACGGAGATATTCTTATATGTTTGAATAAGGATGTTTATCACGAGTTTATTTGTAATGTTGAAAAATCAATACCACTTAAATGTCTAACCATAGAGGACTGTTTAATTAAATTACAGTTCCTTTATACAACAGAATAATATTCAAGTATTAAAAATAATGACAGATCTGGTGTAAACTTTTAAAATTGGAAAACAGAAGATTAAAATAGTTTTATCAATAACTCATACAAGAGAGCTGATAGACGAGTTAGATTAAGTAACTCCATATTCAGAAAACACATCTGAGAATGACTCGATGTCTCTCAATAAGCCTGGGCACTGCCTTCAGTGGATACAACAGAAGGAAAAACCCAACCTCAAGTGCAACCATGAGCGTCTACCAGGAGCAAACTCCTTCACTTTTAGGAATGTCTCTTTTCAAAATCTTTTTTAAATGTTGTGGTCCAATGTAACTGATTTTTCAGGTTCCCTTGTTATCCTTAAAGACTTTCAGTCCATTCAAGGCTATTGAAAAATGCGTGGCATTCATAGAATAGTATTACGTTTTCTAGGAAAAACCATCAGCTTTTCAATTTTTTTTATATACAGTGTACACTCTGAACTTTGGACAAGCGTTTTTTTTTTTTTCAAGGCTAGAAAAACCGAAGCATACAAAATTCATCATCACCTATTTCAATAGCCACCTATTTTTGTAACCTCATTGACTTTGTGGCATGACCTCTTGAGATTACATAGGTTTTTTTACTCCTGTAATGTTCCAAAATCTTTATCCCATAATCTGTACCCAGCTGCTCAGAGGCCCATACTTTAGAAGGTAGCCCACATATCTAAGTGTCTAGCAAATTCATGCCATTGAAGATAAGTAGTGAATTACTTCTCCAAGGTAACCAATAGATGTTTAACTGACAGCCTCCAGGGACAATGACTTACCTGCAGCAGTATCTTTGTCCAATGATTACGTTTTAGGCCACTTGGCAGGGTGGCTGAGTAAGGTAACAAAAAAGCCTTTAATGTGCCTATATGGAAAGCTTCATTCTGAAGAAATCTACACTTGGGTATTGTTAGTGTATTTCCTTCTGTAGTCCCAACATTTGCCGGTTTTGGTTTTAGTTTTTTCGTTTGTCTTTTCCGAGAGTTCCTGACATCCTTCTCTACCTCCCCACCGCCCAGTGTAACCAAGGAGAAAACAGAGACATCTGGGCACCTAGGGAGTTGTTTTGTATTGTTTTGTTTATATCTACCTATTTAAAGTAGTGAATGCAGTGGAGGTTTAGATGAGCACTCCTTATGAGTCAAAACAATAAAAATGTGATGCTAATGCAAGCATCGAGGTAGAGCAATCCAGATGGGATAGTGGTAGCTTTACCAAAAAAAGAAAGAAAAAATAATAATGAGAAATGAGCAAACATAAGTGGTCAAGCTACAAGACCTTGGGTATAATTCTACGATGAGAAATTCTATGCATGACCTTCAGAGGAAACTTACCTATTTCATGATTTGTTGACAGGCTAGTGTTTGACATTTTGACTGAAGGACCTAGTTACATTGTGAAAAGAGGAAGATACCCTTTAGGTAAGGAATATAAACAAATGTCTTCAGCCCAGACATTTTTGAAAGAGCTCAAGAGACTCCCACTAAAGTGCATGAGTATTTTTGAAAAAGAAGATATTTTAGAACCTATGATCTTGCTGTTAAATTATGTTTTTCAGACTTACATAGAAAAATACAGTGGATACAATTTGATCATTTAATCCAAGAATTAGAAAAGCACAGCTACTATAAAGGAAGAGACTGTTGAAATATAAAGGCAAGAAGAGTATGAATGAAATGTTTAAACTTCAACCTATTTTTTTCAAATATATAGACCCCTTGAAATTTCTAATCAAGAATAAAGAAAACATAGAGGGAGATTAATGTTTCTACTTATCTTTACCATAAGGGACATTTGGAATGCTCCCCCTTCTAAGGTACTGTTTCAGAAAAAACAGAATATTTGAAAGAGATTGAAATCTCTAAGGAGAAAGTTAGAAAACATCTTGAGAAAATTCAGGCTCACTAGAACAGAAGGAGTGGATGACATTTAGCAATTAACTCTAAGAAAACAAAAAAAATGTGCAATAGCAAAAATGCTGATAGGTTTTGCATAAAACAGAGTAATCTATTTTGGCCTTCAACAGCTGTTAACAGTTCCTTCAAAGTCACTAACTAGAATTCAGCTGAAAATTCCTTTCTATCATCTATGTGCCTCTTATGGAAAAAAAAAGGCAGGGGGTGGGGGAAGGTGAGTTTCCTGTTTTACAGAGATTTGTTAAAGGAGGAAAAATATTTTGTTTTTAGTATGCCAAGTTTTGATAGTCATGGCTTTGGTGCTGTCTTCTCCAATGGTAAATTCACTTGCTGGGTAACTCTATTCAGTACATAATCCTTGTTTTTGAATCATTGGGTCCTGCAAGATAAACATCCTGGATATTTATGAATGAGATGCTCTAACAGGCATCTTAAATTCTCTTGCTAAATATTTTATCTTGTATAAAAGGAAATTCATTAAAAGTATGTTAGGTATTCTTTTATTAGAATAATGTTGGATGGTTGATATCAAGGAAGGGCTATACTTTAAATGATTTAAATTTTTGGATTGCTCTTTACAAGCTAAAAGTTATCATTAACAAGCTGAGCGTTCCATTTAATCACAAGTAAATATAGTACAGCAACTACAAATAATCTCAAAGAAATGTCAAGCTGAAGACAGAGGCCCACAAAAAATTCATGATTGTGAAAAGTTAACATACTCTAAAGAAGGCTTTAAAGTTAATTTGGAAAAAAAAATCTATTGCTGAAATAAAAGCATGTTTTCAGCATGTGACTTTGTGAATATTGCTGGCAGGGTTAATTATATATTTTAATAATCAAGTGTGTGCTTTTTGCTTGTAAATAATAAATTAAAGCACATATTTACATGCATAGTCAATGTAAATTAACCCTTATTTTCTTCTGTGGTTAGATTACCAATTGCATGGAGCTATAGGCCGGGCATGGTGGCTCATGCCTATAATCTCAGCACTTTGGGAGGCTGAGGTGGATGGATCATCTGGGGTCAGGAGTTTGAGACCAGCCTGGCCAACATGGTAAAACCCCGGCTCTACTAAAAATACAAAAATTAGCTAGGGGTGGTGGGGTGTGCCTGTAGTCCCAGCTACTTGGGAGGCTGAGGTCAGAGAATCACTTGAACCCGGAGGCTGAGGTTGCAGTGAGCTGAGAATATGCCACTGCACTCCAGCCTGGACAACTGAATGAGACTCCGTCTCAAAAAAAAAAAAATTAAAAAGAGTAAATCATGGGCTTTTGTAAGGCATAAATAAAGCTTAAAAACTGTGTTTTAATAAATGGTCTATATCAGATGATTCCAGTCTCCAGTCCATGCTATTTCCATCTATTCAAAATATCCATTCTATTCTCTACCTGGCTACCTTTCAAAACTATCTCAAGTTCACTCTCCAATCCACAATGGTCTCTCCTGTCTATGAACCCAGGTCACTTAACTTCATAGCACTCATTTGGCAATTAGTCATTTGGCAAAAATATCACCTGTGATATTTCTTTAATTGGTATTACTCTATATCTATCAATCCACTTGTCTATATCTCCCTCTATTTCTCTTCCCCTCTCTGTGTCTCTTCTTTCCTCTCTTTCTCCCTGTCTCTCTCTTCTTTACCTTTAAAACTATGTTTTAAGCTTTATGAGAGCAAGTGTCAAGTAAAGTAAGATGTATGGCCTAGTATTTCATGACATGTAACACTGTGTCTTGCATAGAGTAAGTGCTTAATAAAAGTTTCTTGATTTAGGACGTGAGTTTTTAAAACTTACCCTTATAATGGAGGCCTGGCAGGTGTCTGCTAAGACTTGATTAAACTGATGAGCTAAGTTTTGAAGGATGAGAAGTGGTAGGTAGCTAGACAGTGGAGTTTAGCAAGGCTTGGCAATATTTCTGAGGTGTCGTGCCAAATCCTCATTCATCCACTGCCTCCCAAGGTGGGATACATGGCAATTACTTTGGGGAGAGGGGAGCATGGCCGATTCTCACAAATAATTCACCTACTTGCCCTATCAATGCCCAATGTAGTATGAAAAGGTTTTGAGAAGCTTCCCAGCAGAGAAATGCCAAGGACATGAAGGACAAAAGCTTCACAGGCCTTCAACTCATAGAACGACCAGAGAAGAGGAAAAATTTGGAGATTTCTTCCTATACTCCTGTGTTCCTTTTACCATCCAAGCACACTAAAGCCAGAGTCTTAAGTAGCAGTTAAGAAACACAGTTTTACTTGACAACGAGAGAGAAAGATAAGACGTTTGAGGGAAGAGTTTCTAAGAGAAATTTGGTAGCCAACAAACTTACTTCTTCCTTCACATTTTATCTGTGACATCAAAACCATACCAATAATATCTTTTTTCACTTCAACACTACACAATCTATGCATATAACAAACACAGACTTGTACCTCATCAATTTATGCAAATAAAAGAATTCTAGATATAAAAAGCAAAAGACGGTTAGAAAAGTTTAGAGAAAGTTTTGCCCCCCAGATAGCAAACAGAATAAAGAGAAACAGGATTGGCAGTGGAAAGATAAAGTCTTCCAATAAACCTTTAATTCTTCTAGATTCAACTCTGGGATATATTTATTTTTTGCATGATGCTCAAAATTGTAGAAAGGGAAAACTTGGCTGAAAGATTTACTAATAATTTAGTCACCAAAGGTACTTAGTTCAGTTAAAGAAAAACCACTAAAATACCAGAAATTCCTCCATGTTAACCTTCCAGAATACTAAGTAGGTTCTGGTGGAAGATCTTGAATCAAATGCTTGTAAGTTTCAATGAAAGCTCAAAATCATTGCAAATTAGTCCCATTTTCTGAGAAGGAAGGAAAAAAAATCAAAACTATAATTTTGGAACAATGACAATTGGATGTAGGGATATGCAGAATTATATATAAAAATTATATAATTTTTTGCTCATGACTTCTTTGAAAAGAAAAAATGCACTTAGCAATATATTTAACATAGAATTTCAAAGGATCCAAAGACCCATATGTGTGAAACCCATAAAAGTCCATAAACCTCAGATTAAAAAATTCCTGTTGCAGATGGAAATACCAGCTGCATGGAGGCTCACGGGAAGACCACTGAAATTCTACAGACACATGGTACCTTTCCTAGTCAAAGACACAGCTATGATGACATAGTCATTGGAAATGCTTTGAATGCAGTAAATTTACTTTGAGTTAACATAAGTGTAGCAGACAAACTAATGTCCCACCCCTCCTACAAAGACGTTCACATCCTAACCCCTGGAACTCGTGCATATGCTCTTACATGGCAAGTTACAGAGAGAATTCAAATTAGTAGTCAGGTTACTTTGAAATAAAGAGATTATCCTGGATTATTTGAGTAGATCAAAGTAATCACAAAGGTCCTTATAAGCGAAAGACGTAGGCAAGAGAGTCAGTGGCAGAGTGATGCAATGTGAAAAAGAATGGACTGGCCATTACTGGATTTGAAGACAGAAGACAATCACAAGCCAAGGAATGCAGGTGGCCTCCAGAATCTGGGAGAGGTAAGGAAATTAAATCCCCCACTGAGCCTCCAATGAGAACACAGCCCTGCCAACATCTTCACTGTATTACCTTCTCACACTGCTATGAAGAAATACCTGAGACTGGGTAATGTATAAAGGAAAGCGGTTTGATTGACTCGCGGTTCTACAGGGCTGGGGAGGCCTCAGAAAACTTAACAATCACAGCAGAAGAGGAAGCAAACACATTCTTCTTCACATGGCAGCAGGAAGGAGGAGAATGAGTGAAGGGAGGGAAATCCCCTTATAAAACTATCAGATCTCATGAGAACTCACTATCATAAGAATAGCATAAGGGTAACTGCCCCCATGATTCAATCACCTCCCACCAAGTTCCTCCCATAACACATAAGGATTATGGGAACTACAATTCAAAATGAGATTTGGGTGGGGACACGGCCAGACCACATCATTCACTTAAGCCTAGTGAGACCCATTTCAGACTTCTGTCCTTCAGAATTGTAAGATCATAAATTTGTGCTGTTTTATGCCAATAAGTTTGTGGTAATTTCTTATGGCAGTAAGAGGAAACTAATATAGTAGGCAAGAAGAATAGAAGTAGAAACACGTCCTTTTTCTGCTAGCGTGGGAAGCCAGAGGGATTATATTTGTTTTTCTAGGCAGTGTTCAAAGCGAGCAGAGCAGATTAACATTCCAGAACTATAGAAGATTTTGATCTGACACCCATTCATTTTAAAGGAAAAGTACAAAATAAGTCAATAAGGAAAAAATACATCTAAGATAAACTGATAACACTTTGATAAGCACTTATTATGCACTCACGGTTTGTAATTCAAAGTAAAGTGTGCAAGATCAATGCAGGTGGGTAAATCCCTCCCTGAGATCCAGGGACAAGGCTTGGCCTGAAAGCATCTTTTTGACGACAGAAAAGAAAATGTATCTTTAGCTACAGTCTTTCACAAATCCATACATCAACTAATTTTTTTATCAAAAAAAAGTAGTATAGGCATGACTATAGTTACAATCAGAACAGCTTGCCTTACAAAAGAATGTATTTCTCATAAAAACGAAGATAAAAATCCTAGAAGTGTTTTCTGTATCACTCAGCTCATTTTTCTTCACACATTAGTCTCCTTACCTTTCCTTTATCTTTGCAAAACTCAACTTGACATTGGTACCTACATCAGTAGGTACTAATAAGCAAGCAAAAACATATTTCTTTCCCAAAAATCCATAGACAAACATTCAGTGTCAAGGACAGATTTTTTTTCCCTATAAGTTTTGAGGACCACCTACAACAGCTATGACAGCTGTGCTAATCGAAAAAGCAAACGAGGCCACAAAGGACTGTTCTTTGACCATGTAATCAATTTTCCACTCAATGCATTGTTCATTCTTGGAGACTTTAATGCCAGAATTGATTTTAACAGCCATTATAGAAATACTTAAGTCAAAGGGCTTGCAACCTTTTTTAGCATGACCAATGGAATTTTTAAAATAGATATGTGAATAAATCATTGAGTATGATTCATATGCTCTTTTAAAAAGGTTCTTTGAGTCACTGTCCAGACACATTCTTTACAAGTAGTCAAGTGGACTAAGTAAAATCCCATACTGAGAAATAGTGCATTAGCTCCGTTTATGCTTATAAAATTATGTTTGAAACCATTTTCAAACCATTTGTATACCAGTTTCAGCAGCTCCCAGAAGAGCCAATAGATAATCAGGTAGATATAATAGATGACCACTATTCAACATGAAACCTGAAGGAGTCAAGTAAGCAGTCATGACAAAAATGTGACATCAATTTGTAGTCAAGACAGATATTTAAGACCCCAGAAATGAGGAGAGATAATAAAGAAATAGCTAATTGCTGCTCAAGGTTATCAGGTTGCTCCATATGAAATAAAATGTTGAAAGAATTAATTAAATGACTCTATGTATTTCTCAAAGATTCAAAGAACAAAATAAACTAAAATCCTTGCTTACTCATGTATCTTCTGACAAGAGTTACTTAGGGCATTCCGTGTCTGGAAACAGAAATGCACATAAAATGGAGTCTAAGCCATAATTAAAATAAAGAACAAGCAACTATTAAAAAGGATGCATATTTACAGACATTTAATGTGTGGAAGCTTTTTTTTTTTAATAACTGATAGTAGAGCTTTAGTTTGTACTCCCATAGTAGACACATTTCTGATAAATTAGTATCTGTTTAAATCATAACAAAAATGGCATTGCCCAATAAGAAATTGTTTTGTCCAGAAATTTACAATTAGATTGAGTTTATGTTTGACTGAAATAGCATAGAATCCAAGTCATTGGATTGGAGGATCGATAGGTAATTCTCATTATTAGATTCCCCCTTCAATCTTACTCTCTTACATTATCAGCTTCCAAAAGACTTTAGATCTCCCCCTCTGTAGCACATCTAGGCTCAAACATTTTCATCACAGGGTGTAGGCACGGATTCTGTTTAATAGGCAGTTACTATTCAGGGAGTGAACAATGTTGTTACAGTATAAGCAGGCACCCATCAGCGTTCTCAGCACCACACCCATTCTTAAGGAGATGTCCTGAGTGTCATAGAATGCACTAGTGACACAGATAGGACATCCACATCACCAATCAACATTTATCTAGAATTCTGCATGCACCACAAAGCAGAGCTTTAATTCCATTTTAGGTTTTAACTAGGAGCAAAGAAAGCAGGCAAAGGATGATGTCTTTCCTCCTCTTTGTTCAGTATCAACACGGAGCACCATTCATTCACCTTGAAGCTGAATGTGCCTTCTTTTCATGTTTCCTCTTCAATAAAAACAAGACAGAAAAGGTTCTCAATATAAACTAATTTCAGTTTAATTCCAGAGAAACATAGAGTTAAACTCACTAAAATGTTCATTTTTAACATCCCATGGCAAGGGGAAGGCAGACCAAACAGTATATTTATTGATTTAACAGTGAATAAAAACTCACACATTGAATGTCACTAACATCTGATATTCTGAAAGTTACCAATATTAAAAGTGCATTAAAAGTCATTCATAGAAGATAATGAGTGAAAATTTCAGGGAAGGATATAGTTTGAATTTTCTCTTTGAAGATGGAGAGAATAAGTCAGCTTGACTGATAATATGAGATGATTTAGAATCATGAAAAAGATCTATTAGAGCATGCATTAAAAATGGCATCACACCTCTCCACAGGCCCCTGACTGACACAGGAAGCAACTGCAAACTCAAAGCTTTCGGTGCTCTTCAGGGAGTTTATTTGGTAATTTGTAATCTTATTCCTGACTCTGTAAACAAAAGATAGTCAAAAGCAGCCTAATCTTCTTTTGGGACAGCGTGGCCTTCAAAAATCAAACAGGCAGTCTTCTTATGCAATATTCCTTTTGTACTCTGATTGTCATCTTCCCCCTTAAGGGCAAAGTGTACTTTGACTTCGTCTGCAGAATACTAAATACAGATTTAACCGTATACATATTAACAGCATTTCTAAAACTAGTAGATCACTGAAGTATCTAAATGGCAATGATGCACATTTTCGCATTGGGTAATCACATATTGGGTGGATTGCGCTGTGTGCTCCTGTTCTTATATCACCTTAAAAATGATTTGTAAAAATTATTTGACCTATATTTTAAGAGCCTTAATAAATACTAGACAGTTTAGGGTTATGTGTATGGAGAATATTCAGAGTAGCTATCAACATGGTTTTCAAAAAGTCTTTGTCAGACAGGTGATTAGGACCTAAATGCCTAATTTCTAAATATATTTAATTTCTTTTTTCTTTTCTGAGGAAAACCCCGGCTGGAGTGCAGTGGTGTGACCAGGGCTTGGATCACCGTAGCCTCAACCCCCTGGGATGGTGATCCTCCCCGCTCAGCCTCCTGAGTAGCTGGGACTACAGGCGTGCACAAACACACCCAGCTACATTTCGTATTTTTTTGTAGAGATGGGGTTCACCATGTTGGACAGGCTGAACTCAAACTCCTAGGCTCAAGTGATCTACCTGCCTCGGCCTCCCAAAGTGCTAGGACTACAGGTGTGAGCCAGCATGCCGTGCCCAGCCTAAATATATTTAATTTCTAAACTCAAAATTTTTGAAAAAATATAATCATTAATGATGTATAAATCAAGTTTAGCTTTCTTAGACTTTTCAGTTAGTAGGCAAATGCCTACATTGTCTCTCTTCTGACAAGCTTACCTAATTAGAGTGTTGCGTGGGTTGATGAGGACAGACGATAGGATAGTCAAACTACTCTTAGGAAATGGAGCACAATTAAAAATATAAAGGCAATTAACACTGACCCTTAACTTATCCCTCAACTTTACTCTCCATACTTTCTGCCTTTACTAAACAAAGTCCTACAGATAAAATTACTCCATTACAAACCTAACTTCCTTTGGTTAAAACTTTACGTTCAATAAGAATTGTTTTATGATGATTTCTATGGTCCAAGCATTTTCCATATACAATGTTTTAATCCTCACCAGTCTACTATCATCATCATTGTTCCCACTGAAACAAGCACAGAGAAGTTCAGTAACTTGCCCACAATCTCACAGCCAGTAAGTGGGTAAGCTGCAATTCAAATCCCGTAAGTGGAGCTCCTGCATCCGCGCTCTTAGCCACAATGCCTTGCTGCCTCAGAAAAAGATAATCACCTTCTTTCTTACACTGGCCAGTCTTTTCTTGTGCTTTTGCGCTCACGGTTATGCAAGTTGTTTCAATGTTAGTTAATTTCCAAAGGAGACTGCATTAATTAAGCACCTAATTTAAATTCCTTCCTCTTACCTCAAAGTACTCTCTGCCCCCACGAACAACATCCCCTCTCTCATCTCTTGCTTAATCTAGCATATCATAAACTTAAGCACATCTTATGTTTGTCCTGTATAAATCTGACTTTTCCAAAAAAAAAAAAACAATTACTGGTGTTTAATTCATGAAAGATGAATAGAGACAAAGATACGTAGTTTCCCGTCCTTGTAATGTACTTTTTTGGTTTGAGTCTACAAAAAATGAGAAATATTTGTTCCTTTTCTTTTTGGTGACTCTCACCTTAAAATGATCTCCCTTTATTAATTTTAAATTTTTATCTGGAATTGAGAATTACATCCTCCAACTTTGATTGAGCAGAGCATAGGGGAAAGGAAGATATTCCGCCAAAGCTACCGCACAGCTGTATTATACCATTGTCAATAAGGGCCTCTTTATTTTTCTCCTTTCTGACCAGGATTAGCCTATCCTGGAAAGGGAGAAATGGTGAACAGTCTTAGCTTCTGGCACACACACATGTGGAACGAAGTCTAAAGGGTATCACCTTTAAATCAGCAATGAACAACACTCTGTACAGCAAGTAACACAAAAACTCAATCTGCTTCAGCAAACTGTAGGAAAACAAATGTCTTGCAAGTGGGAAAAGTAGATTCTCTGACCAGAGCCAGCCACTCCACTCCACTTTTCTCTATCCTTCCATTCTCACAAGGAGCTCTCCCTTTCCTATCTTTCATACCTGGTCAAACTTTTCCCCGTTTCTCTTTGTGCTTTTTCCTTCAGTCCATGAGATAGAGAATGCACATAAAAGGCATGTAGATTACAAGCAGGAAATTGACATATACTTTGTCATAGAAGTTAGTCCTAGTTAACATATTATTGAAAATATTATTGCCAAGAGCAGAGGAGCCGGATGTGGCTTCAGGACCATCAAGGAAGAAAGAGGATGCTCTACTTGCTGGGCCAGAGTCAAGGCAGGTAGAGGGAGCACTTTTCTCAGAGCAGAGGGGAGGGACTGATGACAGAGGAATCTACCCAGCCATCTGGGCAAACTAATGGTACCTTGCACCATATCCCTGGGCCACCCAAACATAGCATCAGAAAAGGAGGGCGATCAGATTGAGTTGCTCAGCATTGCCAGCTCCCCAGACAGATACTCAGCTCTGCCTCTGGAGAACAACCTCTTGCACTACTCAAGACCCAGTGCTCATTTGTTCTAACCAGCAAAATCTGAGCCACACTGATAGAAAAGGAATATATGTTCCTTCGTAAAATAATTGACTAAGATTTGTTAAATTTTTCCAAGAAATATATTAAAAAGGAGGCCAAATTGGTCACATCCACAAAATATAAGCTTCAAAAAAAAATAGATAAGCAGGACTATATTTTAAAAATTCAATTCCTATCAAGTTTCTACTTTGCAGCCTCAGTCTTTCAATGTAAAATGTTTTCTCACTATGAACCCTTTTAAAATCTATATGCTTGGCATGCTAGTGGAATGAAAGAACAGTTCTATTAATGAGCTGCAGGCACAGAAGGAATTTGAATAAAACATCATGATCCTTAAGTAAAGACTTGTTATAGGACAAAGTAAAGTAATTAACTGTTCTATTTTCTAAAATTAATACATAAATGATTTTGTTTATGGGATACCTTCTCTGAAATACCTGTAATATTTTGTGTGACTATTGCTTACTTTTTGCTTCAGTATATCCATTTTCTCATACATTAAATTACTAGACAAAATTTAATGTACTTTCTTTTTGAGATAGACTCTCACTCTGTCACCCAGGCTGGAGTGCAGTTTATCTCCTAAATATTCAGGGAAAAGTCTTATAACATCTGTCTTAACTACTCTATACAATGGAAATTATGTAAAAAGCATTAATAATTAAAAGAAAAGCATCACAAATTATAATCACAATATGAATTCTGATAAATTCTATTTGAATATAATGTCATAGCTGTGAAAATTATAAATTATGTAATTTTTCATCTGAAAACACTATCTTGATTTTATAAAATAGTCAAAGTAGGAATTTATCTAATACCATGGTGGTATTTCTTTTTTTCATTATGCTTTTCCTTATTATGCTTTTCTAAATTGTTCAACTTTTACAAAGAATAAATGCTTTACTTAATTTTTAAAAATTAACATTACAAAACAATCAAACGAATAAATTCTTTGCCATATATCTGTTGCCTTTGGGAACTTCAGCAATAAAACTCCAAAACTGCACTCAAAAAGGCCACCAGATTTCCATTTCTGACACTACAGTGGACTAGGTCATATATACTTTTTCTCATATACCAACAATAGAAACTTGTCTCTCACTTTCATCTTACTAAACTTGACAATAAAATTTCAACCAAATCCCCTGATCTTTGATTGCACAAGTATGTCTTCCTTTTCTATAGTTTCTTATTCTAAACAACAGGCTCTGTTTAACCATCTCTGATTCTACAATGTAAGAAAGGCCTCAGTCACTCACAACTAACACCATAGAACAGAATCCACGTCAAACTGAACTGGCGTGTGGCTTGCCTCCTTTTCATGTATCTTTACATGTATTTCTCCAACATAAGATTTCCAGAGAAAATGAAATTAGAAATTGCCCCAAACTTGTAATTGCTTTACCATTTCCTATTGTTCAAATAATTTGGAAACAAATATTTAGCCAAAAATTTTGCTTATAACGAAATGACAAAAACATACACACACACAGAAATAGCTATTGATTTCAGCCTTCATTTTGCTTTCTGCTTTAATTTTCCATAGGGACTCATTTCCAAATTGTACTCTAAAAAGAGAGCAGGAAAGTGTAGAGATATCTTTGTCTTAAATGAACAAATGACTAGAGGAATGAACAGTTCTGTTAATGAACTGCAGGCACAGAAAGTATTTTAATAATAAACCATTATGATCCTTTGTTCCTCTCTTCCTGGCAAATGCTTAAGTTCATCAGTGGATTCTGACTTTCTTACTGTGTCTATTTACCAAAATTGCAAAGGGATTCTCTCTGATGCAGACTGCCACCACATGTCACTACACTGATGCTGAAGCCTATACAGGTAGTTGGCATCCAGAACAACTTTCTACCTTTCCACTTCATCAAATCCCCATCATTTTCTAATCACACATGAGAACATCCTTTTTCCATCTTAAGTATTAATTTTTCCCTTCTGCTTAATTCCAATATTATTTTAACGGAAATGTTGGCAGTTATAGCATGCATACACAAAGCTATGCAAAGGAAGCATTATTATATAGATAATATATGTGAATAACCTTGCAGTTGCTATGCCGCCAAACCAGACATGGGTGAAAGAGCACCCCATCCAGAAAGAACTGGGAGGGTCCATGCTGCTTGACTGTTGATGGACATCTCCACTCTGAAGGTTGACTTTACCTGTATAAATGAACATTGTTCGATGAAAAAAAAGCAAGCAATTTTGATGAGACACTCAAATATGCAAAAAGGAAGTGCTTGCAATACACCATTGCCCAAACCTCAGAACTCCTGTCTGAGAATGAAAGTATTTAACAGCACTACCAACTGCTTTGTTATTGCACTAAATCATTCCTGCCACTTTCTAATGGGTCAGTTAAAATTACTTTCATTTTTACCTAGCCAGCAAGTTCTAGCTCTTCTTTGCAAATGAGGCACCAGCTATTTGACCTCATAAGAACAGTATTAGGTGAGTTTTTGAGCAGACAGTTTTCAAATGTTAATGATAGAAGACCTAGATTTCTGATTGACCCTGAGTTTCATTTAGTGAAAATATATGTTTGTATAGGAATAGGAGGTCTTATAAAGATAAATTAAGTATTTCAACATAAATCTTGTTTGCTGTCTCAAAGTGTTAGAAATTCTTATCCCTTGACTTATATAAGTGCCATAAATTCTACTCTTGAAATGTACAGGTACTCTCTTTTTCATACAAATGAGGTCATTATTGATTAGCCTAGGAAATGGACTTCAGAGAGTGTTCATTTAAACTCCATTCTCTTAGGAAAGTAATTTTCACAACAATAATAAAAATAAAAATAAATATTTTAAATATAGAGTTATATGTTTCCTCTCATCACTGTTCCTTTCTGAAAGTCTCTTAAGCATGGCCTAATAGTTGGCTTTAGTTTAAAAAAAAAATTAAAATGCCTTAGGTCAAAAAAATCAATTTTGGAAGTAGTAATATCAATTTCCCTGGCAGAGTTGCTGAAGAGAGTTTGTATTGACTGTGAATCTAAGTTACTAAGAAAAATTAGTGATAGTAGCAAATGGTTATACTATGCAAATCCCTATGATAGAGTAACAATGGCTCATTGTTCACAGAATAGATGTGAAAAACATTTTTGAACAGTCTGAAATGAAATGCATTGTCCCTTACTTTGAGATTTTGATTTGAAAAATCTTAGATTGACTTAAAATTTATTCAATCTCTCTACCACTACCCTGAATTTAAATCATTTTTCTTCATTTATAAAAGAAGATAAAGAACTTAGACTAACAATTGGAACTAAAATAAAATGTTCTTCCTTTTCACTTACAATTTCCCTAACGGCATGCTGATATTGACTCAATCCAGTAAACGTCCTCTGAGGCCCTTATTCTTAGAACCTTTATATTTGAGGGCCTGAGTTATGGAAAAACTTTGGTCTAATGGAAATCACTTGGCTTAATATTATAATACATTAATTTACTTGGCCTCATCATGTGCCTGATGATGACAAATCATTTTTTATGCTGAGTTATCAACCTCCACCAGATGAATATATTATTCTTTATCCTTTCTTGTTGTACACTCTTCCAAAATTATTTTCGTTTACTCTCTGAATTTCCAGAGTTTGTCGTCAACTCCACCATGAAAGTATTCCTTCATGAATGCAAACAATGTCTGTTGACCAGATATCTGGTGACCATTTGAGGATATCCTCTTTCCATCACTTCTAAAATGCCCGTTGTTCTCTATTAGACCCCAATAAATCTACTCTCTGGGGTTTGAGGTTGATGTCAAAACAAAACTGATCACACTACTTTACTGCCTAAGCTTCTTCAGTGACTGACTTCACGTTACACTTCAGGTGGAGCACTGAGCTTGTTACAATACAACGTAAGGCCATTCTAAACATGACCTTCTATTACTGCTGACTTACGTTGTGCAATTATTATGTCAGTGCAAAAGTAATGGCAGTTTTGCCACTGAAATTGCGAAGCTGCAGAATTTAATATTTGCACCAACCTAATATTTCTTTTTGCACTTGAATTTCTATAGCTCACTGATTGTAGCCACTTCCAACCATGAGAACTAAGGCTGTACCTTACATGCCGTTTTCTATGCTTGGAGTGCCATGCCTGAACTCCACCCTCACTAACCACACCATGGTTTTATGATTAACTTAAATGGATGATCTTAATGATTCTATTCAAGGTTTCCTGCTACAGACGACTTTAACCAATTCATCCCAACAAGGCACAGTTACTCACTTCACCCCTTGTAGTCTCACAGGAATGGATAGAGACTGCTATTATGCTACTTATAACATTGACTGCAATTGTTAAACATGTCTTTCTCTCATATTTAATTGCATTCTCCATTAAGTCATTTACCTATATTTCTCCAACAGCTAGCACAGTATTCAGCATGGAATAGGCAGTCAGTGGTTGGTAGAGGGTAGAAATCTTGCATGCTAGTATTGTTTGTAGACTACAAATTCCACTGCCAAGTTATCTTTCCTTGTTCCTTTCCTCCTTTAGTCAACAGGTATGTATTTGGTAATGAAGAATACTTATTTCTTCTATAACTGAGATATATTTAATCACTTTATGCCACTCTTACATCCCTTTTCCCTTATAACTAATTTTTAATCTATTGGTTACTTTTATGACTTTAAATAATATGCAAATAGCTTTACTTCTTGTTTCATAAGATCAATTTCCGACTTAATCCAGAGAACAATAAGTATGCCAACCTCTCTTTCTTTACCTGTAACTTTCCTTTCCTCCTTTCAATCCCAAATTCAGCCATGGTTGCTTTCCCTTTAATAAGAGTAATGGCAGTTATGTTCTGTACTGTAAAGCATAATTATGTTTCTCAGCATTTTTTGTATATACAAAATGTCAATGCTTCATTGTTATGACTGTGTAAAATTATGTACTGAATAACCGCTAGTGTAGTATAATTACATTATGCACAGATTTATCATTTTGTTGGGTTTTCCTTAGGTTTTTTCCCCTGAATTTCTACTTGAATTTTTTTTCTTGTATTGCATTCCTTTATTGCTTTCTTAATCTGTTCCAAAATCCTCAAAATAATATTGAATCTCTGAGATTCCCCCTTCATCCCAGAAGCTTGTCTTCCAGAATGTCCTCCCAAGTCCTGTTCTCATCGGGACTCGTTACTATCCAAATCTGCTGTACCACTGATACCTTGAGTCAATTCTTCCACAGTCTCTGGATTCTATTTCTTTCTCTTTCTTGGTTTAAATATTCAGAATCTATCCTGAAGTAGCTTCCAAAGAAAGAGAGATAAATCTTCTGTAACCTTCCAGACATGAAAATATTTATCTTCTAACTTCAAATTTGATGGAGAGATTAGCTGGGTATGTAACTGTAGACTAAAATCATTATTTCTCAAACCTTCAAAGATATTTCTCTATTAATTTCTAGCATCCAGTTATATAGATGTGCAATTGAGGCTGCAGGGGAGGAAATGCATCTTTTTCTTCCTCCCATTTTAGGTTCATTGGCTGGGGGACCCTAACAGAAGACATTAACAAGAAAACAGATTAACAAAAAAAGCATACATATGCATTTCCATAGAAGTTTACAACACATAGGAACCTTTGAAAAGAAATGAAGAACTAAAAGACCAGCTAAACTTGAGTGTTTTTTTATAATAGATTTCCTGAAGAATGGAGAGCGGGTACAAAATACTGTAAGACAAGAGAGTATAATGTAATGGAAATAAATGAGGAAAATTAGCAAGGCCTATTTGTCCAGATTCTTCTTGGCATCTCTGTGTCTTTGGAGATAAAGCTGCTTCTTTCCTCCAGATGTAAGGAAGAGACGTCACTCATGAAGTTCTTCTGATCTGTTTCAGTGGAAAGTCAGAAAATCCTATTTGGCTTTATGAATTACTTCATGTGACAAGGGCAGGGGAAGGTAAGAGTGATTTTCGTTCTCTTGCAGTTTGCTTAATTCCTCAGTCTAAATTCTTCAACATATCAAGATGCCATATTTTGGAGTAGTGTGTCATCATATTTTAGGGTAGTGTGCCCTGAACCCCATTAAGGTTAATCTGGTATTTGTTTCTTTTTAGAAGCTTTTAAAGTATCCTTGGTGTCCTGAGAACTTCACAATGGTGGTCTAGTTTTTGTTTTGTTTTGCACATTGTGCTGGACATTGATCTTTCTGTTTAAGAAAATTGTCTTTGATTATATCTTTTGATGGTGCTATTAGTTGAATGTTGGCGCACATATTGATTCTATATATGCTTTATCTTTCCCTTTTTGCCATTTTAATCTGCTTCCTGAAAGACTTCCTTGCTCTTATTTGTCAAGCTTGTATTCAAATTCTAGTTTCTACAATTTTATTGTATTTCTAAAATGTCTTCTCTTAAACCCGCCAGTATGACTAAATAATAAATAATCAAAAATGAATCTAGTTCAATGTTATGATTGGAGTTTAAGAAAACATTACAATAGTTACTATAGCATTAGAAAATTACTCAAACTAAAATAAGGTATAAGTAAAATGATCATCAATCATACTGATTACCTTTAAATTGAATATTACTAAATAGCAATACATCAATGAATTAAAAATAAAATAAGAATTGTTTAGCCTTATAATTAGAATCTCCATGCAGAAAATAGATTTGGAATATCTTTCTATTCTCATATTTATTTTTCTCATCTAAGAAATGAAAAGTGAATCTTGCATAGCTTGTAACTTAAGGAAAATTTATTTTTGTAAGAAATTAGAGATGAAAAACATGTCTTTGTCTTTCACTTGAACCACACTGTTGCACAATTACCCAATATAAAACTTGGCCAAATATCTTATTTACCTAATCAGTAACAGTTTGGATGTTGAACTAGCATTAACTAAGAAAAGGCTTTACAATTCTAGTGACTTTGATGCTAAAGTTTCCAGCTTTCATTATGTAGTTATGTGTATTCAACTAAAAGAAACCCACTAAAATCTACCTATCTTCGTTATTTACTTTGTACCTGTTTACAAACTTACTCTGTCTAAAGATTTTTAAGAATGTGAATCAGAGAAACAAAAGGACATTGAATAGGTTATGATTGAAGCCAGGTGTCCAAAAGAAGACACTGATTTTAATTATATTCCGTGCAAAGATAGATAATGTGATCCTTATTTACAGTAGTTCATCTTGGCCTTTAATCATTTGTTTATCCAGAGACTATTGATTGCTGCTCTAGCCAGGAGAACAGTAGTGACACATGGGTAAGAAGAAAAGCAGTGTAATTCTGTGCTGTTGGCTGTTCCAAGCGATGAAACTATAATTCACAAAGTGATAGATAACAGAAGGTAATTTTATGGTTACTAAGAATGAGTTTGCATTTGTTTGTGTAGTTACTATATAAATTTATAGATGCATTTTGTTTGTATCGCATTTTAAATTTTAGTGGCTGAGCAGGAAGAGGATTGAAGTAGTACAAGGAGTATGTTCATGAACTTCTTTAGCAGCCACTTGTAAAGGTGGACTGTAATTCAACATGAAATAGGTTCAGAATGTTCCCACAAACTCATTATAAATCAAGCTGCTTCGAAGGTATGGTGTTATTAAGTTTGTTTTTTGATTTTCTCTTGCCCTTCCTCCATCATCTTATCTACAGAAAGAGTTTAAAGGCAGGAAAAGTAATTCAGCAAGGACCTACTTTTAGTAGCTGAAATAAAGAAAGTATTGTTAGTACATTTCACTAAGCCATAAACATAGTTCCAAGAATCAGGGATTTTTTTTCCATGTCATTGACTGACTTTGTCTTCTGCTAACTGGCCAACATTTGATAATGAAGCAGTTAAGTTATGCACACAAAATTGTGTGTTTTATGTATTTTGGAAGCTGTATATGACTGTTATAGCAGTCCAACTATAGTGATGAATCTCAACTGATTCCAGTAATAATAGCACAGTAAGCCCAGCTGAAACATGTCATGGGTTGTAAAGGTTTACCTTTTTGTCCTTGTATAGAGCTAGAAAATCATTTTTAATATATACCTTTTTTAATGTCTAGGGAAACTTTGGTCTTCTTTACAATAAGAAGTAGAATTAAACCTGGTAAGCACGATTCCAAGTCTGCATTGAGAGGCTTGCTGTCTTACTGGTAGGTCCTTTCAAGTCTGTGAATTGTGTGAGGACAATGGATTAGGTTAGCCTTATGTATCACAGTGGCTGGCACCCAGTTGTTTTTTAACATTATGTATATTGAATAGGACTGGACTAAACGTTACGAAAACTGTTTTATGTAATAAATGGCTTCCTTAGTTCTTACTAATTTCCAGTGCACATTCTTACCTAGTGAACAGACCATTTTCTCCTTCTGAGGTTCTTCACCAGAACTAATCATTCTAGGATTCGGTTTCCCCTAAATCTCGTAAGCCCTGTTCCAGCACTTGCCATAAAATAGGCACTAGGTGATTTTTTAACTAAATAAAGAAAACTATATGTAAAACAATCTGTAGCCATAAAGTATCAGAAGTCTAAGAAATCAGAGTATTTATAAAACACAAAAGCTGTCTTCATTTGAAGTGTTAAATTCCAATTACTGCCCATTTAATTCAGCATTTAAGCAATCTGTAAATCTAAGAAGATTCAGCAAGCCCTTTGAAAGATCAAATGGGCAAATGACTCCTCATACAGACCAGAAGAATAAAAGTGATATATAAATGCAAAATATTATTTAGAAAACCATTGTGACTTAATAAAATTATATTAATTGAATATGTATTTATTGAGTGACTATTGGCCTTAGCCTATACTATACTCTTTAGGTTATTTTTAAAATGTGCTGTCACATTTTATATTTCTAGAGGCTTTTAATGTAGCTATAAGGAAACAATCTGATGATGCAATTAGAACTCAATGACAGGTTAAACCATGATCTAGCCAAGTGAGACAAATCACTCTCCAAATATCTCCCATATTTTTCTAGCTCTTCATATTTACTTATGATATTACCCATGCCTGGATAGGCAATATCACAAGTAATATGATATAATGTTACCACATTAAACACCCCTTTCTGCACATTCCTAGGTCTGTTCTTCCTCCCATTTCGTGTCACTCTGAAGCCATTCCTAGTCACACAGGAAGAATCACAGTGTCCTTTCTCCATGATAGCACCACTCTTTGACCTGTAGTCTGCACTTAGCATTATCTACTTTGCATCACAGGTTTGTACGTTGACTCTTCATGTCTAGATTGAAACTCCTTAAGGACCAAAACTTAGGTGTTTGGAAATGCTAAGCAGCATGTGATACAAAAGAAAATTCTTGTTTCTTTCCTTTACCCCTATAGTGCTTTAAATTTACCAGCTGTTTAAAAATAATTGATAATGAATGATATAATAAGTCATACTGATATTAGGTATGATAGAAATTTGGGAATTAATATGGAAGAGCAAGACGGGAGTTGTGAGAATTGAAGATCATTTCATAGAGAAGGTGCAAATTCAGCTGGAACTTAAGGAAAAGTAGGAAAGAAGAGTATAGGGCATATGAGATGACTTGAAGAATAATTAACAGAATTTGTAAATAAAAGCAAGAGGGTATTTGTGCAGAAGACTATGAGGCCAGCACCATTTGATGTTGCATTTTGGAAAATCATGGGAAATATGGTTGAAAAGGTGAGATAAGATAGATGTTGGAAGAGCTGAAACATCTGTGCTCATTCTAGTTGGGCACAGAACTTTGAACTGGGAGGTGATAGGAAGATACTAAAATCTCATGATCAGTGGAGAAATAGAAAGAAATCTGAATTTTAGGAAACTTAATCTCACAGCAGAGTACAGAATAGAATAGAAAAAGAATGGGTTGGATGAGACCAGATAAAAGTGTGCTATTAATTCAGAATAAAATAATGAGTTTCTAAGGTAGGATTACAGCCACATAAATAGAACGTTCAAGAGAAAAGTGTGAAACATATGCAATAAATGAAATATGAGATAAATATATGAGATAAAGTCTTGGTGACTGTGAATAAAGGGCAGTGATTTCTTGTTTCAAATTTATTATTACCATGCAAATATTTTTACATGACTGACACGGTTTTGTAAAATTTTAATACTGTGAAGATTTTCTGCATTCTTTCCTACAGGTCTTTGTGATTTTGATTACCCTGAAATGAGCCACCTATTTTGGAAACCACTCATTCTTCAAAACCATCTCAAATTCTGTTCTCCATGAAGCTTTTCATAACAACTTCACGTGGAGGCAGTCGAATGTGCTCATTTGTCTATTATGCATATCACATTCTTCCTCATATTAAATTCACTTATTTGCATAATTGGTTCTTTTATGACAATAAAGTTCTTGACACTCACCTTGAATTATTCCTCACTAAGTAGCTAGCACAAAGTAGTTGTTCAATAGTTAGATCAAAAAGATAGAAATAATAAACAATGACTGAAGGACTTCTTACCTCAGAGAATGAGAATTCTAAGGTTTGGAATCACTGGAATAAATAAAATAATAACAAGAAATACTAGTAATTTGGGGTCTGAGTGAAATTTTGGAAATAGAGTGGTATTATGGGGTTATCTGTAGAGAATGAATCATTGAAATTGATAATGTCTTAGTGAAGTAAGACCGAACAGAAAAGTAAAGTATGGCAAGAATTTTGGAGAGCACCCATACCCAATGGGGAGGAAGATGAAGATAAGCTGGTAAAAGACACAGGAAAAAGTGAGATACCAGCAAAAGGCTTTGTTCTAGAACCCAGTGAAGGACCAGACTTTAAAAGGTAGTGATCAGTAGTCAGATGAAGAGAGTTGCCCTTTATGATTTGTGTATGCAACCCTGATAAACAAAATAAACAGTACTTAACCTGACTGCAAAGACTCTGACTTACAGCTGCTGTTAGGTTGTGCCCTTGAGAGAGAAAAAAAAAATCAAGTAAGAATACATTACATGTTGGAATGTTCAAGAAAGGAAACATCTATACAACAGCTAAAATTATAGAACGTATGCTTCACAACAGTATGTCAATGAAAATAGTTCATCAAGAAAGGTTATATATAATTCCAGTTCAGTGTACACCAATTTATTTTTCATTCCATTTTTAATGAATTCACATTAGAGAGGTTCGTTTGAAGTCATAATGTGTTATTTTTTAATAATTTATTTCTGAACTTTAAAAAATTAATAATATTTGCACAGGGCCATTTTATAATCACAATATGGCATTTCAAGGTGTGAATTATGATATAATAACTCATACCTTGTGCATTTAAACAAGCACTCATCCTATGGCCTCATTCTTAGCAAAGCAAAAGGTATGAATTATTATGTAGTAACTCATGCTTTGTCACATATTATTACTTAATTATGGACGAAGAAGAGAATTTCAACTAATTTCAGGCTTGAAAAAAATTTAACATTTTATCCTTGAAAAAAGAAAAGCTCAAATGCTTATTTGACCCAATAGAACCACTTTAAGCCTTTCCCATTTGGACCAGGTCCATTCACACCACTCTAGACTAACTTTTTATAACACCTTTGTCCTTCTACTTCTTCCTGAGAATCTTAGAAAGTCTCTGACAGAGAAATTGAAAATCCCATATAGTCCTCTAGTCTATATTTCACAGAATTATTCATTTAGATCTCCAAAGTAAACAGCTGTATTTCCTCAGAGAAGTTTTTTAGAGTATTATAAAGAAAAGCAAAATCTGACTTCTCTTTCTAGTGGAAATGAGAAAAAAAAAAGAGGGAGGGAGGAAAAGACTAAAGTATAAATCTCTACAAACTATGATGATTTTCTGATAGAGCTGTTAAGTAAAACAAAAATTCCTCCAAGACAGTATAAAATATACTTTTCCATAAACTATTAGAAAACAGCATATATATTTTTCAGAAAAGGACATAAATATCATCTCAGGAATATATCACCAATAGTAATTATAAAGTGATTGAGTTTATCTCAAAATTCAAATGAATAAAGTTATTTATTTAATGCCTTCCTTGATCATAGAGGTTTTCCTTTTCTGCCCTTATGAAACTTAGAAAGAAGAAATGAAAACAGAAAAAAAAGACTAGATATATTATAGGAGTTTATTGAACTCTTATTCAGTAAAATAGCCAACATACCGAACAAATAGTAGAGAGGAGAAGAGCTCTAATCGCTCAGATTCATCATTAAAGAATGATACATTAAAAACATGTGGGATTTATGTGTTAGATAAATGAGGTGGAAACAGAAAGGATCATGTACACATTCAGAATAAACCACCATGCCACTGACCAACAGGTTGTTGACTGATTGATTGGTCTGTCTCTATTACCATTAATCTATCAATGAATTAATGTTTAACTTTGTTGCATCAGCTTCTTCAGAAGTCATTCTTCCCTCCTACATTACCTATGATCTCCCACTCTAATTTACTATTGTTATGGCATTTTTGCATCTTAGCGTTAGGAGTGGTAGATATCAGTGACTTGTGGCTTGGAGAACTCCTACATTCAAAACTTTATGGAACCTTCTCAATCATTGTAAAGGCTTTTGATGATAACACTTTGGAAACAGCAGGGTAACAGAGAGAGCAAAACCATGCTTCAAAGCCACATGCTTGCTTGCCTTACCTTGATGTTTTATGCATAACATCAAAAAAATCTTTGTCTTCTAAGGGAATCCTTGGTCTCGCCTACTTTAGTTTAATGTTCCAATGATTACTGTAGAATCTGTCAGTATACCTCCATGGTATCAAGACATGGGGTGTGTTCTCAATTACTTTTTAAGATCTCTGATGACACAATAATGCAGTCTGGTATCAGTCCTTGGTCCTTTTCAAGCTGGTTTAAACTCAGTTCATTGTTGTCTTAAGTTTAGCATGTTTATAACGGCATGTCTAGATAGTCATGAATTATGAGAGCACAGTAAGAATCAGATTATATGTTACTGTATTGTTAATTAACCAGTGATTATATCAACTAACTTATAATCAAGGGTAGATGATTTATAATTAGTGTTTGGTTATAAATGGAATTTTAACATTAACCACTTATTTAATGCTTTATGTATGTTCCATTTTAGTTAGGCTATGTTACATGAATTAGATTTTACATGATTTTTGGTAACACATGTATCCAAGATGAAACATTATATGTGATATATGACTGCCCAAAGTCATGTATCTTTTCCTTATAAGATGTAATTATTTTATCTAGAATATTTACAGAATGATTCCTAAATTTTTACTTGGACAGAAATTTGAGAAACAATATAATCAATGTGATCATTACTTAACCTTCCACTGTTTCTGTGTTTGTGAATGCTTAAAATAAAAGCTTTTTTAAAGAATAATTATTCACTTAATGAGAATAATAAAATAAGATGTTTTTCTTCATAGAATTAGATAAATTCCTAATTAGTTCTCTGATTTGCTGAGGTCTGGATCTCATTTAATATTTCCTAGTTCTGAATGCCATACAGTTTTATATACTCTAGTTAAAGAGCTATGACAAGAGGCTAAATACCACAGCAATAAGCAATTAAGAAAACAAATCCTTTTAAAGAAAAATAAGGGGCAGAGCAGTGAAAATTCACCTAAAATGGCAAACACAGCAGAGAAAGCAGATTGCTAAAACCATATTAAAGTATTATTATGTATCTTATAATAATATTTATAATTGTCATATGCTTCTGCCCCTTTAGTTTAGTAAGATACCTCACAAATGTCCCTACTAAGTCTTCAATTCACATACAAAATTAAACTCATGGCTCAACCCACATTCCCTAGGAGAATTTTCTCTCTCACAGAGGATGAAAAGACATTTTCAGTGCAGAACAAATCATTTCAATGAATTTGGGGAGGACTA
Organism: Cacajao melanocephalus; assembly: GCA_963573385.1. Taxonomy (NCBI): domain Eukaryota; kingdom Metazoa; phylum Chordata; class Mammalia; order Primates; family Pitheciidae; genus Cacajao; species Cacajao melanocephalus. The sequence continues at coordinate 126,382 of CAUYLG010049819.1, forward strand.
AAGTCCAAAACTACTTAATCCCAATGTCTCTCATTCCCATTTGAGAGAACTCTTTGTCTCTAAATTCCTTAGAATATTAGAATATTCTAAATGGTAGTTTAAGTGAAGCCAGCTAGCTAGCTTCAACACTGAAGGTAAGCTGAAGGAGTGACAAGTGTTTGCAACTATCTGGGTACTGCTTGAACATGTAAATAAAACAACTAGCTTGCTCTCAATGCAAAATAAGCAAAAATATAGCTCATATTCTTTCATCTAAGTTTATCTAGTTTCTTATTTTGTGCTTTAGATGTGGGTGTCTATTTTTCTTTCTGTTTTTATTATTTAATAGTTTTAACCTAAGATTTAATGCTTTTCATAGAAGAAAATAGAAATAATTCTTGCCAGAATTCCATCTTCTATTTCTTACTCCAAAAATAAAACTTCCTAAAGAATCAAATATAAATATGACTCAATTAGCAATAGCCAACACGTTTTGAAATTTTCTCCATAAAATTGGTAACTTTATAAGTGTACATGCCATCTATTCTTTGAAAAGAGCTAAGTCAATTATTTTACAATACAGTAGCATATAGTCCTATTTTCTAGCTAAAACTTAGCAGGGTGGTTTGTTATATCCTTATAAATGTCTGCCCTTTTAACATGCCGTAAATGCATTCTAAAATGTGTGCTAGGTTCTAGTTGTTATGAGGAAGAATTAATGCATTCTATTAAATTTAACTTTTGCTGAAACACTCTTACCTCAGCTAAAGCTCAGAGCTGTAACTGGAGACTAGCTTCTAAGCAATTAAGGAATAAAATACCTGGCTTTTATAATCCATCTTTTGTTCTGGGAAATGCCTATACTTAAATTGGTATGGAGTTAGACAGGGACTTGCGACCGCTAAATATTTAATTTCATCAAAGTCCATCCATATTCTATGATTTGACAAGCCCATTACTATGTAAGTATTATTTAAACAAGCAGAAACATTTCAATTAAGTATATAAACTGGTCCAATGATTATGCTGTATCTCTAGTCAAAAACTCACCATACTTTACTGCAACATATAGAATAAAATTCAAATACCTTAGCCTAACATGTTGGTCATTACACAGCCCCTAAAATCCATACTCTACATTTAGCAATCTTTATTCCTTTTCAAAAGCTCTCTGCTCCTAAAATGCCTTCTTCTCCTTACCTATTTAAATATTACCAGTTTTTCAAAGTTCATCTTGAATAAATGAATACAGGACACACCCAGCTGGAATTGGTCTTTGGATCTTTTATTCAGTCCCTCTTCCAAGTCAGCCAGCTACTAGTACAATTTATGCATGTACTTACTTCTTAACTCATATTGTCTCTAAGATGTTAAAAAAAAATCTGTCCAATATGGGTATAATTTTAATTATTTTCTTATGTTTTCTCTGCAGCTCAGTGCCTTGCATATACCAGGTGCTCAATAAATCTTTATGGATTTGAAATGGCCAATAGACAGTACTTCCATAGACCAGCTACCCTGGACCTCATGCTGTATGGGGTCCCACATATTATAAACACACGAGAAATTAAATGTGTTTTTTAAATGCATAGGTACCTCCATCATGATACGCTTATTGGCTCAGCACAACTCAGTCTTATCTAGTATGGCTGGGAACCCATAGAAATGCTTCTTTGTGTTGCTTTGCCCAATGTCTTCAAAACAAAAGACAATTAATTGTGTTACAGCACCCTCCCTCAGTGTTTGTAGGTTGTGCTGTAACCTGCAGAAGAAGCACTTAGATTTCTGAAATTTATATTAATTTGAATTCTTCCTCTCAGACAATAGGAATAAAACTAACACTTGCATTGCAAACATTATTTCCTAGTAGTGCACATCAGCCATTTTCTAGTTTCCTTTTTTATTAAAGTTAGTGAATTTCATGAATTAGTGCAGTATTTGCAATAGTTGCATATAGCAGCTGAAAAATATTTTACCATATTAAGAAATTTATATTGCCCTTAATTTTATATACATGTAGGTTTAGATGAAACTTGCATAAAGCATAAGAGCAATATTATACATTACTTGTTGGTCACTGAACACTAGAATCACTTTATTTGCACAAAATAATTTAATTTTTTAAAATAATGAATTGAACATTTTCAGCTCTGTTAAAAAGCTTTCAACTTACTGATACCCATTAATAATTTGTAGTCTTATTTTTAATGTAACCAATAATTTTAAATAGCTATAATAAAAGAAATATTTTAAAATATATACAATATGTTTAATTTTTAAAATTTGACTTTTACTTATATTTCTATTAAAATATATTCAAATTTTATGCATTTTAATGGTGGTTGTAGTGGAAAAATCCAAAAGGTTTTTCTGTGGATTTTTAATATATATAAACACACATGTATAAAGATTAGTCATAACTCAGTATTTTACGTTATTTAAAATTTAAATGAAAACTGTCCAGTGTCTACTGCTATTAAGATTTCAGTGTATAGCCTTCCAATTTTCCCAATATATTTTCTTGGGCTTATATAGACATATATATAGTATGTACACACTTTTGAAGCAAAAATTGAATCATGAAATATATACTCATATGCAACATATTATATCCAACCTTTCAAAAGTAAAATTTAAAGGGAGATCTTAAACATCTCTCTTTAATCAGTTTCTTCTCATTGCTCTATCCTGCTGCAACTATATCAGAATATAGTGCTTTGATGCTAAATTCTATTCTGTTCCTTTTTTCCTTTCTGCTATTGACTATAATCTAGATTTCTTTCTGGAATTGGATTCAACTACTCATATATTTCCAAACCAGTTACTTCCCCTGATCACTCAAGTTGTTTTCTTGGAAAGAAATTGACATTAAAAACTGACCTACTTTTGGAGGACAATAAATAGAAGCCCTGATATAATCTAAGAGAATAACTCCTCACTGGTTACTGACAAAGACAAGTAAACTTTCAGTTTTGAATGAAAAGGAATGGTCATTTTCAAGTCTAAAACTCTGTCTTAAGTTCAGCCAATGGCTAATCATAGCCACCACGCACAACAGAGGAGGGAAAATGTGCAAAAAAGCAACCGTCTAATGTTGCCCTGCTGTCCCATCTTATTTGCACCATCAGAAGAGAGGATAGGAAGGATCTGTGGACAAATATCCCCAAAAGGAGGATTTCACCCTCAACTCCCTCCTGCATTTAATCGACCCCACATGTTGTTTATTGATGCAGTCCCATGAACATTACCACTTAATAAAATTGTTTCACTCTTTGGCTATCATAAATGCCACATCTATTTAAAACCATGTTTTATTTAGTTAAAGTTTGTTTTGTCATCCACAGAAAGGATTATTAAATCGAACAGGTGACTATTTTAGCTCAAGTTAAAATCAATAGTATTTAGCTGGGCCTTAGGTGCTAAATTCTAAAACTCCATGTTTTTCACTTTGCCGCAGCTCTATATCTAAGCATCTCTGACGGTTCTTGCTCCGTGTTCACCTATGATTTATGGCTGTTCTAGTAGGTGGGATGAAAGCTTCAAGGCCTCTTGCAGTGTTTAAGTTTCTAATAATCAGAGGAGTGTTCTTTTCTTACTCGTTGAACTGAGATTGTCATTCTCAGTTTTAGAAACTCATTAAAAAAGGAAATTTTTAAAAGTTCAGGGCTTAATCTGTTTTCTAAAATAGTTAATATCTGACTTTTAGAAAGACCATAATTCTATAAAACATGCCCTCCAATTTCATCTAAAACAAAATCAATTTAAGTCCTTGGATAAAGATTTTTAGCTCTTCCTTATTTCTTCATTACTCTAAGATAATGTGATGAGAAATGAAGTCTCTGAATGCCCTAGAGTGGTTCCAAACAGTAAAATTTTTCTAACAGCAAACTTCTCGTTCATGAAACTAAAACTCACTCTTGAAAGCATGGTGTTTCTATTTTCCTATTTAATTTACATAATGTAAATGGTTATAAATAACATTATCAGAATGTTTCATATCAAAGCATGAATGATTATTAATTGCCTAAACACAAAGAAAGTTTGTCATTCAATCACTATAAAAATTATATTTCATTAGGTTGGCATGTTAGAAACTAATTATTTTAATAGTCACGGTTAAAAATTCACTAAAAGACATCCCCCAAAATGAAATGTATATTTTTATTTTTGTGGGTACATAGGTGTATATATATGTACAGGATACATGAGATACAGACGTGTAATGCGTGATAATCACATCATGTAAAATGAAGTATCCATCCCCTCAAGCATTTATCCTTTATGTTAAACCTATCTTTAAAAAAAAAAGGGTGAAATCTAAATTACTGCTAGCTTAACAACAAAAAAAAAATCACCCAATGGCTAATTTGATTTACTAAACTATGTAGTCTTCCTTAGGAATTAAAGCACAAAAATTGTTTCTGTAGCTATATTACAGTGTAATTTTTTGTTGTCTAATATTGATATACATCAATAAAAAATAAATTTCACTTCAATAGTATTAGGACATGTTTAATAAAAACACTGATAAAAAAGAAATTTGAAAAATCCTGAAGGAGATTCTCTTCAGTGCTTTCTGTTTTTAAGTTATTCCATCCATTCAATGTGAAAGGAAATGAATGAAACCTTATAAACACAGTACATTAGAACTGAGAAAATTTATACTGTGAAATGTATATTTTAAACACAGACTTTTGGATTTATTTTAAAATTTTTAAAATAGGAACAAAGCACTTACTGTTAATAAAATTATACCTCTATATAATGATTTTAATATACCTAAATCTTCTATGGTTTAATCAATTGACTTGGCATCAAGAATAGTGACTCACCTAATTATTTGTATTTATCTAAATGGCAACTGACTATGTAAGCTATGCAGGCAACTCCTAAAAATAATTTCAACAGATATTTTAACTTGCCATAAAGTTAAAGGTTAGTGTAAAAAATTTTGAGGCAATATACTAAGAATTTGGCCTCCCTTCAACATACACTAACAGAAGAACAGAAACTGATTCCCTGAAATATTGAATCCAATACTGAATGAATAGGCAACTCCATTTTAACTGTCATTAGTAAGGATTTACATCTAAAATATCAGAAACACTTTAAGGCCATTGACTTATACCAGGGGTGTTCAAAAGCCTCCCTTTATTTTCAAACTTCTATTTGTAGGGAAAGGAAATAACCTTTACTGTATAGTAGGTATAAAAGAAACCAGATGATTCATCTCTGTGAATCTGCTTGTTGAATTTGATGGATCATTCTTAAAAGCGACGTTGCTAATCTTCAGGTTTTCTTTTTTAGGTTATTCACAGATCAGTGGGTTTTCCAGCTAATACAGGTCTGATGCTCTTCTGTCTTCACACATGGTATTCATCATATCTTGACAAGAAAAGACCTTCAGTCTACAAATAACCTTCACTGAAGTAAGACATGTAAGTGGGTTTCTTTATGAAAGATAGATTTTATGGCTGAATAAAAAACAACTGTAGTTAAAAAGTGTCATTGCATGGCCTTATTTGAAGATTTTTCCTTAAAGGAACTTTAATGTTTGTTGTTGAAACTACTAATACACCAAAAAAGAGAAAAGTATTAAATTACTTTATCATTAACCACAAACGCAACAGGAAGGGTTGATCAGCTCCATATTTTATCATTCAGAAGCGTTCAGCCTTTAAAATATTTAAGCATCCACATTAGTTCTTGTCAAACTAGCACAAAGCAGTGCATAATATGACCTGTGTGTAAGAGCAGAACAAGATAAGAGGGTACAGTCAGGGTGAAATTTCCACAATGGGATTGCCCTGTGCTATAGATAATAGTTTGGCTTCCTGTTTCCAGACAATTACGAAACAATGTTGAATGTTTTCTTTACATTTTTACTTGGTCATGCTAAATCTAGTTGGTATTGAACTACCAAGGATGAAACAATAAATTTGAGGCATCCTACATGTCCTGTATTATTTCATATGGCCAATTAGAAAAAATTAAAAGTTGATCAAATTTTATGGTGTCAGACAGCATGGTAATTTGGGTTCTCATGGTATAAATAACGTTAAAGAAAATATTAAGAACTTTCAAGCTGGGCAAGAATCAAAATAATTTTTCAGTGTAACTAAACATCTGAGAGTCTCTTTGCATAGTGTCTACCGTGTACTGAATAAAGGAATGGCTGGGAGACAATTTCTTAAACACCCCTTAAAATCTTCCATTGGCCTTATGTAAACCAAAGTATATAGAAATATGAGTATCAATGAAATGAATATAGAGTATATAAAAGCACAAATTTTAACTCTACTCTGTGGGATAAGGAAATACAGGAAAAATGTGATTTCCAGGAGGGAGTTAGAGAGTACGAATGAGAAAAATTCTTCTAAATCTTAAACCTCTAATTTCAACAGACATTTATTACAAGCTTCCTTCCTGTCCTTCTCTAGTTTTTAATCCAAACAACAATCCTGGAGAAAAGAAAAGTTACTATTAGTGAGGTATCAGGAAACTTCACAACAGTAGGTATATATTTAAGAAACCTACCCCAACTTTTAATTTATTCATTCATTCATTTATCCATCCATTCCTTCAACAAACACTGAATTCCTGATATGTACAAGTTGCTGGAGAAACAGTGATGAGCAAGACAGAGAAGGGCCCTACCATAGCTTACGTTATGATGGGAGAGAATAACAATGAACAAAAAACAAATGTAAAATAATTACAGGCTGGAATAAGCAATGCGTAAAATAAACCAGGTGTTATAATGAAATGTACTGGTTAGGACAGGTTTCTCTGAGGAGATATTCAAGCTAAGATGCAGGAGAAGCAGCTAGCTGATTATCTGAAAACCAGGAGAAAGCTGTTTCATGCTGAGGAAACAGCAAGTGCTCAGAAGGTTCTAGAAGTTTAGAAGCCAGTGTAACTGAGGTTTTAATGACCGAGACATAGTCCGCAAAATGAAATGGGAGAATCAGTCAGAAGAGATCAAGCATTATAGGCCTGGAAAGAGTCTGGATTTTATCCTATAGTCATTAAGAACTTTAAGCAGTCTTTGATGAGATGTGATAAGATTAAATCCAGTCCCAAAGCACTAAAACAATAGAGTAGGAGGGAAAAGATTCAAAGGTGAAAAAGGATTTTAAATATATGTAAACACTGAGACCGCTAAGCATAGTTAAAAGCAGACCCATATCTTGGAAACCTTATAAACTATCCTTGTGGCAAATATTTTTGAATTATGGAAAACAAAACAAAACAAAACCTAATGGGCATCGAATGCTAATATATAGAAATGCAGCTTTCCATCATATTTATATGTACTGTCAAATAAAAATGCATTTTGAGACCTAAGCATTTTGAGAAGTTTTGTTAAGTTTTGTTAAAATTGCAGCAATAATAAAACTATTAAACTCTCACCTTCAAGAGGAGGAAAGTAGATGCTAACACAGTATATTGTGTACAGCCTCTTTAATTTGTTTTAAACTATTAATTTTTAAAATCATTGCTTTCAGAAAAAATTACTTACTGTTAACATTTTATTGACACTGTAATGTAAGAATAAAATGATTTTTAACCTTTGGAGAAAAAAATACTATTTTCCAGACCGGCAACTTAATAAACATTTGGGTGACTATACCTGTCTTCAACATCTAAAGTGAATAATTTAATACAATAGTATCACTCAGTTGTGGAGTAGTATGCAATTGAATTGTTATAAATTTATAAAAATGGCCTGTAATATCACAAATTAAAACATAAATTGATAGAATTGTGGGGGTATGTTTTAATTGTGTAGGAAGATCTGCTAAAATAACCACAATTTAGGAGTGAATAGAATAACAAACACTTGAATGTAAAAAATTATTACAGATATGACATTGGATATATTCAAGTATTTTGTGGCAAGCAAATATTAAGGGAATAATGATTGAATCTCTTCCTAAAATAACTTTGCCAATGCAAGATCCAAACTCTCTGATTCTGCTTGCCAGAGCATTTTGTATTTTGAAGTAAGGAGCTGGATCATACTTAGGTTTTTCTGTACATTAAGAAAAGCATTAGCAGTAAAAAGTTCAGCCCAGGTCCTTCTTTGAAGTCCTAGGGACTGCCAAAACTCTGGGGTATTCTGTATCTACTTTCCTTACTGATTCATTCATTCAAAAATTATTTATCAAACAGTTACTATGTGCCAAGCACTGCCTTAGACAGTTGAGATTTATCAGTAAACAAAACCACAAAAGATCCCTGCTCTCAGAGAGCTTGGATTCTATCAGCAGGAGATCAATAAATGTTAACCTGATAAATGAGTCATATAGTAGATTACAAGATGATAAATGCTATACAAAAAGACAAAGTAAAACAGGATAAGGGAGATGCAGGCATGAGACAGGAAGTAGGTTACAATCTTAAACAGCATGATCAGGGCACACCTTCTTGAGCAGGTGACTTGTAAGCAGAGGCCTGAAGGAGGTAGGGGGTTTGCTGGGCATCTGGGAGAAGAGCATTCCAGGCAGGGCCCTAGGGAAGACAGGCTTGGTGTTTCAGAAAAAGAGCAAGGGGCCCGAGTGACAGGAGTGGCAAGGTAGAGACCAATTTTGTACTCTCCAGTACCCACGAAGGAGAAACCCTGGAATTTTAGCAAAGAAGCAGCTTAGAGCTGCAATACAGAAGGAAGGGAGGAAGGGAGGAAGGGAGGGAGGGAGGGAGGGAGGGAGGGAGGAAGGGAGGGAGGGAGGGAGGGAGGAATCTTATGTTAAATTTGCATCTTGTTGGCAAGCCTACTGTTTTAGAATTTTTGTCAAAAATAAGAATATCAAAGCATTCTAAAGATCACTGTAGTCACATTTCGTGTTTGGAGTTTTCTTTTTTATTATTATAACCATTCTTTAAAGATGGTAGTATGTACCACCTCTCTAGCTACCTCATAGTTCTCAGGCCTGGTTCAAAGTCTTTCTTAGGACTATACACCTATCTGACAAGCAAATTAGTGTTTATGAAGGAATCATAATGATAGGGCAGCCCAAGAAACTGCCCAAATGCTGGAACTAAATGTACAGTAATCACTTGGGAAAATGTGGTAAATTCATAAGAAAATACAAGGTTGTTTTAAAAAAATGTGCATTCAGGTGCACTGAGTTTCAAAACACAACAAATAAGGAGAAACCATGAAAATCAAGACTGCATGTAAAATAATCTCTCTCATCTATTAGTAGGCATCACTCCACTTTTTGATTTTTTTAATGACATTTGTCCATTACAGTCAAATCAGAAAGAAAACGTATGACGGTGCTTCAGTACTGTTAAACAAAGCAGAAATCTTTTAATAAACTGTTGACTTGAAATACTCCAAAAGAAAGTGGATTCGTTCCCCAAAACAAAGTGCTTTCCTCAATAAACCAACAATATGTGTTTATTGTAATGGAGTCCAGGACCAACACATGCGATTATAGTAAAAGCTCTGCAGTATTTCCATCTGGCAATGAGAACACAAGATGTTGTGTAAACTACCAGAAGAGCTCTATTTCATTGTAATTAAAATTTAGTGTTACACTTAAGCAATAAGGCAACTCCAGGAGATGTGATTATCATGAGATAATGACCTTGGAGTATTACAAGGCATACAAGGAACCAAATGCCTCCAATCCTCTAGCGGGCAAGATTATTTCTACATAACAATCTCGACCTCCTCTTGCTTACCCACCCCTGCCCCTGAAGCTGTATGATCAGTGAAAGAGGAAAGCTTGGGATTAAGAGCACTAATATCATTTCTGCAAAAAGAGGACATCAGGGGACTGGTATATGACAAAGATGGCATTGTGGAATGCTGAGGCAGCAGTTTCAAATGAGTTGTGTTGTTTGTGCAATAATTATGCAATGGCTTTAGAATTCTCTGGACACAGATAGAACTGTCAGTGATGTCATAGTCATGTAAGTAATCCTCAGCAAGGGCACAGATTTAACCTTTTCCTCCTGTTTTGGTTTCATGATTTCCATTCCATAATAGCAATAAGATATGACAGGTGGTGCATTTCTTGAGGGTTTATTATTCTTCTTGGGTGGTTGAAGCCATTCAGCCTTTGGCCTGAACCTCTCAAGACATCTGAGATGTATAATAATTTCCCCAAAATGCAATGCCTGTCATGTCTTATTGCTTAATTACTTTGTTCTTACCAAGTAATTCTTTTTAAAGTGAATGCAGATAACAGTGCTTACATTACAGTTTATGCTACTAGAAACTGCTTCTAAATGGGAAAACATTAAACAATAAATTTCTACTGTTATGAATAAGGGAACATTCCATTATATTATTGTTATAAACTGTAAACTGAAGAGTCACTTAAAATTATGGAAAATATTTCTATTTTTTAATAATTTGTTGGAGGGGAAAGTGAAAAACTAAAATTAGGGTTAATATAAAATTAGGACATCGTCAATGACAGCTTATGTTGAGAAGATGGGTACCCTAATTATTCAAAGGTATCTCAACGCTCGTATATCAAAGAGATAAAAGGGAGAGCTTAGCTTGTATAATATTTTTAATAACAAAAGAATGAAAATAAATAAATATGATTAAAGGGAAGCACTGGAACATTGGGAAAATATTATAGAATATGGGAAGGATTTGCATATGTAAATGTATATGTGTATATTAAATACACAAGACATGGACACACTGAAAGAGTAAAAGAGTAAAGATTCAAGGTGTCAGGTTTTTTTATCTTTTCAGGATAAGGAAGAACCTCCTAAATACAAATGAACCTTATTAGCCGTCTACCCAGCTGAAATTTAGAGCTACATCGCCCCCTATTTCATTTTACTAGTATATAGTCATGTCCCAGTAAACACCCTCAACTCTCCACTTGAAAGAATATAAGCTTCACTTCTGTTGAGGCTGGATCTAAGATCTGGTTAGCTTATAAATCTAGAATACCTTGGGTGAGTCTACATATTCTTGAAACTCAGGAATATCTACACAAAGATTAATTGACAGGACCAAAAAAAATGGATATCAATAAACTTGATATATTTGTAGAAATCAATGAATACAAACTGTACATTAGAACACTCTCTAAATTAACCTCAGTAACTAATCTGGGTAATTTAGGTACACAACACAATAACGAATTTCTTGAAAAGGTCTCCGTCATGGTGCCTTCTCTCAATGACACATCCCGAGTCACCAGAAACTCCGCAGTCACATTATTCAAGGATTCCAGTAGGTGAGGCAGGGGAAAGCTCAGTGCTCACTCCTGATCCAGCCCACTCCAAGACTATACCTCTGATTCCCTTCTTCGTTGGAGAATCAACTAGGAATTTCAGCTCCCATTTTCTAATTGATTAATCTTATGACCTTAGCTAAGGTCAATTGACCTTTTTGCTCACTCTAGATTCTGCGTTTAAAAAAAAAAAAAAGGTACTAATACCAGCTCTGACACTTCACAGAGGTTTTGTGAAGATGCATGAAATAGAATGAGGGGAAATGTTTTATAATTCAAGCGCTAGTGGCATCCATTTCCGCTGTTGCTGTTGTGCTACTGTTAGGCTCGATTGAGCATTGAAAACGGGTGGTGAACACATATAGGCACAATTTGGGGACAAACGTTAAACTAAAGGGATATGGTTGGTGTCCGATAGGGACCATATTCTTATTTTCTAAAAGTATCAGGTGATGGAATGAAAATATCAATTTTTAAATCATTATAATGAGTCATAAATCTGCATATCAAAAAGATAAACACAAGAAAAACTCTGTTGCAAAATCTTTCTTATGTTGGAAAGCATTCATCACTTATTGATAGAAGATGCTGATTTTGGCCTCCTCCATGAAAGCCTTCTTTAATTGAAAATGAGATAACCAATCCTTCTTTGCATTATTACCTTGTATCAACAGGAAATCTTTCCAACAGAATCCTGCTCTTTCTCACCTAAAATATTGTTTTACTATTTCCATTGCTGTATTCACCAAATTTGTAGATTCTGTGGTGAGAATGTTCAAATCAATTCTAGCTTGGATTATAAACTACACAGCAAGAAAAGAGCCTGGCAAAAATAATTTTACTGAAAAATGTTAATGTTTTTACTGGTAAGAAGGAACTATTTTAATTTTAAAATTTACCTGTAAATATCATTGTTTAGGAAGCCTGCATATAATTCACCACAACATTAAACATGTTTATCCTTCCATATATACAAGAAAATCTTTCTTGATTTACATCACAATTTTATCCTTATAGTATGTATAAATTACTTTGCTTCTCTTTCTAATGTATATATTTTTGCCTAGAACTCTTTTTAGAAGGAACTTAAATCATAAATTGTGTTTTTACTTCAAATATTATTTAAAATGCATTCTGACCACAAAGTACCAGAACACAGGGGAAGTCTCTCAGAGGAGCTTCTCCACTTCTCCAGCAATGTGTCCCTCACGTTTTCATAGGTAGATTAGCTAGGCATAATTTGATAATAAATTTTGGTAAAGATGAAGTCTTTCTTCCGTTTATCTCTCTATCTCTCTGTATCTGTACATATATTTTATCATCAACAAAAAAACTTAACTCTCAAGAGATATCTTTAAATTGTTTTCTGGGATTTTTTTTTTGAAGGAAACTGGATTCTTAAAATAGGCCTTCCAAAAGAACATAAAATTAGAATTGTCTGCTGAATGAATTCAGAAAGCAAGCTGGTATAATCCCAATATTCCCAAATGTTCTTTTCTCAATGATACTTCTATCTACAGAGGTAAGAGTGAAAAATATGGCGTTTTTCCTAAATCAAGTACATGCTTGACAGGAAGTATTTATTCACTTCTAAGAAATATTTAAACACAGTCTTTTCTGATACCAAGCCAAGGGAAAGAGCTCAACCACTGTCCTACAGATCAAATTTTTATGGCACAGAGGCCAGGTGGTAAATCTGACCTAGAACAATGAGTAGCCAACACATGCCTGCTTATCCATCTATCTATCTATCTATCTATCTATCTATCTATCTATCTATCTATCTTTCTATGTACACTTCTTCCACCTTAATCAAGAGTGCTCTATGAACAATCTAACACACAGGTTCAACACCTGATCTTGTCCCTGGGGGGAGTAGGCTTGGTGGTGATGATAGTGGTGGTGATGTTGCTGTTCAGTTGCATTATTGATACAGCTGCCTTATTGCAAACCATGACTCTCTACTTTCTGAAATAACTGTTCTTTCCAAAGTGATAAGTTCTTTCATACAATTTCCAAACAGTTTCATACACATATTCTGGCCCTTTCCTTTCATACTCTGGCTCCCATTTGCTATCCCACATCTACAATGGTGACAAATAGTGATTACACATTTGTCATGAGATCGGAAATTCTTTAAAGATTTTCCAAGAATCCTCATGATAGCTGCTTGAAGCTGCATTATATTCCCTGGCACCAGATGGATTTATTACGAGGATTCTTTTCTTAAGAGTCCATCTGCACAATGACTCTTTATGAATCAAAGATTGTTCAAATATACTTTATTTCCTTGAATTAAAATTAAAATGTGGGTGCTTAAACTTGAGAAATAATTTTAAATATTCTATGGTCTTGTCATTGTCATGCATTCTGCTTAATGCTAAACCTTTGATGGCCATGATCAATTCTGAAAATGTAAAACTTTTAGGCAGGGGCATTTAGGATACTTAGAAAATCTTTATAGGATTCCCTAGATGAGGGACAGGTACATTCCAATATACCTTTACACTGAAATAGCATTTGACATTTTAAAAACCTGTTAGTGACCATGTTCACTATTTATCAAAAAAAAAAAAAAAGTAAAAGATTTAAGCCTAATTTCCCCTGCGTGACTGTATTCCTGCCTTTGTCATCCAGAATTAAATATAAATCTCTTTTTGGCTCTGAGTATGAAAAGTGCTCCTGATGAAAACATAGCATAGTTCCATTGGACCAAAGTTTTCTCTTCATGTTAAATATGTTTTGTGTGTGAAATAGTAGAGCAAGTCAATCATGAGAAGACTCGAGACTACCCTAGGGATGTGTAATTTTCATGGCCTATGGGTGGCCGTTAGTGATTTATATTTGTATTCACAAACAAGTATGCACTAAGAACTTAGAGGTGCTTTAGGGTAGAAGATTCAATCCGGGCTCTGTAGATGTGTATCTTCTTCTTGCATAGGTTTTCCCCCCCGCTCATGAAATGATTGACTTAAATCTTAATAGCCTTATTATGAAAACTAGAAGATAAATGACAAATGCTTAAAAAGGTGGGGAGAGGGGTGGGAAACACAAATGCTTGGAAAAAATAAACGCCAGCAAGAAAAAATGGCACAGATTATAAAACATTTTAAGAGAATTAAAGTAATAGAGTTCCACAAACAAAAATGTTATCTGTTATTCAAGGTATTGGTAGAGCAGGGATTGAAAAAAATCAATGCACCTATAAACCCAAGACATTGTCAAACAGCTGTTTAATACTCAAGTCCCACTAAGTGGACTGGTTCTCAGCTTGTAACAAATAAAAAAATTGGCAGCCTAGGACATCATTTCCTTTTACTTCTTCTCTTCAACTTCACAAACTATGAAAATGTAAAATAGGTAAGCAGTCAGTGAGAGAAACAATTCATATCCTCCCACATCCTTTCATGATTAGCCCTTTAAAAAATCGGAAGTAGATTTAAAGGTGATTCAACATCAGAGAAGAATTTTAACAAGAATAACTTCAGCTCCTACTATGTGCCAGTCATTTTTCACTCGTGTCTGCTTCAGTTTGTGTAATTCAGTGGAAACTGCATCTTTCAAGTCCTCAGCCTCCATCTCAGAAAACTGAGTCAGTCTAAAATGAATCTCTGCTTACATAAATGACTTCCTCTTTTGTCTTGCTGAAGGGAATTTAGCTTATCTGAATCAGTCTGGTGACAAATCCAAAAGTTTCTTGATGAGATCAGATCATATAGTTCCAGTAAATTAGCACATACCAAATGCAGTATCTGCTGAATCTTCAGTATTCCAACAGACTCCTATCTATTGTCAGCAATAGAAAATGACCTTCAAGAAGGCGGCTGAAACTAAGGCTCCTGGAGTTTGATTGAGGCTGTGACTAGACCCAAAAGCGTTCAATCCTTGCCCAACTACTTTACACGAAGACTCTGTGTCCTCTCTGACTTCATGAATTTATTTATTAACTCTGGAGAAGTTTTAATATACCAAAAAGAAAAGTCCAAAAAGACTTCTTTCTGCCGACATTCTAATGTTTTTCATGTTACCTTTGCTGTAGCCTACAATTTAGAACATTGGGTTGGCAGAGGCTGAATCACAAGACCGTCCTATGGCTTCCCCATCCAGCCTGAGCCCTGGGTTTCCATCAATATTGTAAAGTTGCTTTCTTGATTCAAAGAATTTCATGAAAGTAGAGGCAGAGTGCTGAAAACCGTATATAAAACATAGTTTAATAAATGTTAGTTCATTCAGAGGTCATGATGTGCCTCTGAGTTTTGCCTCACATAGTTCTAGCTTATTTTATCTGACCTCACCATCCTGCATATTTATTTATATATACACACATGCATATACATAAACACAAGTATACATGTGTATATATAAATATGTAAACAATTAGTAAATCTGAGTAAATAATTTATAGAAGTCCTTCATATTTTTGCCCTTTTCTAGAAGTTGCAAAATTATATCAAAATTAAAAGTTACTCCCCTCAATTAAAAAGAAAACTGTCAGATAAAAAGAGAGGAAGAAGGGAGAGACATGAAAACTAAATGCAATGCATAATCTTGATTTGAATCCTAGAGCACAGGAAAAAAATGCCCTCAAGAATGGCAATTGGTGAAAATTAAATAAAGTAGGTATATTTGAAAACAGTATTATAATCAGTGTTAATTTTCTGAACTTAATAACAGTGCTATGGCTATATAAGTGAAGGTTCTTGGTCTTACTCTTAGGAAATAATAAGTGGGAAGGTGATATATGTCTCCAAGTTATTTTCAAGTATAGAAATACACACATACACACACACACACACCCCAACCCACATACATATATGCATATACACATACATGAGTACAAATATGTATATATATGTTGGGGGTGTATTTCTAAACTATATACAGAGAGAGAGAAATGATAAAAACAAATTTGCAAAACATTTTAAAATGGTGAACTTGGATGTAGGGTATACAGAAAGGGTTTTGGTGGTGGATTTGTTTGTAATTCTGGCAACTTTTCTGTTGACAATGCACTCCCTGCACTGAACCCTTGATCCATGATCCCTCATTCATGATACCTGACCCACTTGAGATCTCGTGGCTGACATTTTCTTTATCTTTGAATTTCCACATGAATTGTTAGTTTCTAACTCTGCCTCCCCTACTGACACCAACATCTTATATGTAGGTCTCTGACTCTAGTTCCTACCTCCCCAGACCCTATCCCTATCCCTGGCCATAATCCTGATTTAATATGCTGCTGGTTCTCAGTCTGAATTCTTTAGACCACTAGATTCAAAAATTGCACTTTTTTTCTCAGAGTGAACCCTTATGTTTGGTACCCTTGCTACTTCAAGTGGAATACCTGTGGACGTATTTTTACATGTATATGGTTTATTTTTTAAAAATATGTTTCATTTGTATTATCTACCTGTTGAAAGACCATATAACACTAATTGTTTTGGGATTTTCTGTTAGACTTTATAATTTATAAATTCCCACGTTTCTTTTTTCAGATAAAACTTATTTCAATTTTATTACATTACTGAAATTCCCTCAAGACAATGCAATCATATGTATTGACTAACTTTCATAGTTCTGTTGTTCAAAATAAAGCAGAGTTGAATTAAGACCTCATACAGTCACATAAATTACATTGCTTTCTTTTTTTTAAATTTCATTTTATACAGTCAGCCAAGATATCTAAGGCCAGTTATATAAACAAAAATTTCACTAAGAAAAAAAAGCAAAAATGGTATTTATATCTATAGTAGTTAATAGGACAAGATTCTAAAATCCAGCTTCAAATACTGAAGCCCTGCAGAGCAGTTCTTCTCTTAAAAGTATAGATGGGAACAAATTGTTTTGTCCATATGAACAATCTCATTGTACTTGATAATCCTGGAAGATGACTGAAATTAATGTGACAAGTATTCTTTTTTCTAATAGAAAATAATTCTTCAGAAAAAAATACAATATAGCCATACTTGTATCTCATATCAATTTCAATTATACCAATTTACTTGGATGAAAGACTTTTTTAATCCCCCTTCCTAGTTCCTACTAGGAAGTGTGAGTATAGTTACCACTTCTATCTACTGCGTGTCATGGAGTGTTAATGTTTCTACAAAAAACAAAAATATTAACATTTCATAGTTGATAAATGGATTTCCAAACTATATAACTTGTGTTGTTACCCTACGTCTTTCTTTTCTTTTTGAGCCAGAGTTTTGTTCTGTTGCCAGGTTGGAGTGCAGTGGCACAATGTTGGCTCACTGCAAGCTCTGCCTCCTGGGTTCAAGCGATTCGCCTGCCTCAGCCTCCTGAGTAGCTGGGATTACAGGCGTACGCGACCATGCCCAGCTGATTTTTGTATTTTTCATAGAGATGGGGTTTCACCATGTTGGCAAGGGTGGTCTCCATCTCTTGACCTTGTGATCCACCTGCCTCAGCCTCCCAAAGTCCTGGCATTACAGCCACCCTGCATCTTTAAAAGCCATTTTGATATTGACCTCATCAAAACAGTAAGCTTCTTTTAGCATTCTTCTGCTAGTAAAACAAAAAGAAAAAAAAGCAACAATACTGCATAACTGTTTTATAAGAGTCTGTTTTATTTCCATATTTATTCATTAGGAAATTTCCCTGGATTTAAAAAAAAATTATCATAATGTTCAAATATCTCGGTTGTAATAGGAATAGTTTTTCAATGAAATATGATTTAAACTATGGAAGTGCAATAGCAAAACAATGGACACCTTTAAAGAATATGAGACTTTAAGTCTCATGGCAATATGCTAGTTAGTGTTTTGTACAGGGAGGTCCCATTGGTTTAACTTCTGTTTTCTTCTCACTTTACTCTGATCCTACAAGGATGCAAAGGGAGTAGAAGTGTAATCAGCAAGAATAATTTTCCCCAATGAAGACAAATAAATCCGTACAAGAGAAAACAATATGCATGTCAACAGCCAAGGCTGTATATGACTCCCATACGAGGAGCAGTAAGCACTTGACTCCAGCTTCCACTCTAAAACTTGGGGACATATGATGAAAAGCTGATGTTAGTGATTTTACTTTTGGGGATTCAAATGCTGATATTCTTTGACACATTCTACTCACAAGCGAGAATAAAGATTCAGAGTAACAGCCCACTTTGTCCCTGAAGATCTGTGAAGCCCAAACAGAGCTACAAGAAGTTCCCTCACTGAGCCTTAATCATAAAACCACTGAAATGTCCTGCCTGACAGGCCAAAGGTCTTGTGTGTTTGCATGTGGAAAAAGCTGAGCTTGACAAACTATCACCAAGAGTGATAATAAAGCTTAGTACAACAAGACCTTGATCGTTTCATCTTAAAAGAAACTATAATAAGTTGCAGCAAGGAAAAGAAAAGGAAGCATGAGGTGTTCCACAGAGGAACATTTTGTTCCTCTTGTTCATCGTGTTTTCTGTCTGGATATGTGACAACAATATTTCTATGGAATAATCAGGACACCGCCTTTTAATCATAATTCGATGTCATGGTTGTCTCCCATGTAAGTTGCAGATGACTGTCCTTCCACAAACAGTCATCAGGTTACGCCACTTGAATGCCCTAAAATGGAGAGATGGGCATGGGAAGAGAAAGGACACTTCAGCAACAGAGAGCTGGGAAAACAGTGTGAGTTTTATTTAATTCCTACTTAACATTATTTTGCATAGCAAACAAAAGAGATCTTTTTGAAAATCCCTTTGGATAATTTCCACCACCTAGAATTCTGAACATTTTTGTCTCACTGCCTTATAAAAGAATCAATTAATTGAATAAGAGAAGGGATTCTCCCCTGATCTTTTCAAGAATCCTTAAAAGACACATTTCTCACTAAGGATCTTGAAAGTGTATTTCTAGCCAATCCCAAGAGTCACTGCTCAGAGATTTACATTTCACAAATGTAATCAACAGTCTAAGCAGGATATTGACGTTTGGACTGCAGAGCTCTGCTACCTGCCGCATCACTGCCATCCTGAACTCGGCTGTTGAACTGCCACCTATGCGGAGTTTATATAGAGGGTTCTAATGGTATTTCCCAACAGAAACCAGAGCAGACATGTATCATAGGCCAAGAAAACCCCTTCGGCATTGAGATAGTACTCCCTGCATGCCCCAAATTAAAAAGTAGTTTCGAATAAAATATATGTCCACAGTAGAGATGTTATGTGCAGTCTGAGGCAACTCCCATGACCACCTCCCTAACACAAAACCTCAACCTATTTCTTTTTCTTTATAGCTTTTACACTCTACAGAATTTGTTTCTTTCTTTGTATATTGCTTTGCTCTTACACTAGAAGCACACACACCCCGTGAGGAGGGGGACTTGGACGTGGTCACCATGGCAGCCACAGCATAAGAGCATGCCTGCTCCAAAATAGATGCTCAGGAGACATCTGTTGAACAAATTAATGGCAGAACACTCTTGCCAGTGTGGCCGTTAAACATAGAACGCTGCGCCAAAAATTGAATAGGTAGATTCAGACATTCAAACATCTGTCATGCGAGTCAGCGTTACATTTGTGCACCACTTACAGAATTCAGGATGCATAGCACACAGTCTATATGAGGAAGGTTCATCTTAAAGGAAATTTCAGGGCCATTATCAGAGCTCACTCTCCCATAATCTTGATTATTGTTTGATAATTCTAGCAGGTCCAGAGAGGAGGCTACACGGCACTGCTGCATTTGCAACAGAGCTCATCTAAATTGTAGGCCACTGCTGAAGACAGAGGTTACACTGGTCAATAAATTGATGAAGATGTCTTCCAAAATATTGTTTCACTGTGCCCTTTGCTGAAGTGTTGAAATCACTATGAGCTCTTCAAAATTATGGTGTAAATGTCCCTAGAAGTTATGCTCAGAATGTACAATACAGCTTTTCATAGGACAAAAAAAGAAAACCTTTAAAAAGCTTATACTTTACCAGGAATTAGGGGGAGGAAAGCATCTTGGAAAAGAATATCCCTCAGTCTTTATGTTTCGTCTTCACAAAAACACAGCTGTAGACCCATAGACCCTCAGGAAACTTTGTATCTGTGAAACTCAGTGTTATGGAAAAATCCTAAAATGGCCTTCAAACCTGAATAGCACATCTTTATGAAATCACAGAGCGTCTGATACAACCTAGAGAACAAACAACTTATGGGCTAAGAAATAGGTTTCTGATCCATAGTACATTTTAGAGTATTCTGAATAATAATGTTGCATTCCAAGGGTATGATTTACAGTCCTCCCTAAATCTGGTCTCCAGAGCTGACTTAGGCTAATTTCTAGATCCTACTGCATCTTAGATCTTGTTCCCCATATATTTTGAATGCTAAATGCAAAACATGTACACTATTGGTGGCTATATTTTAGGTGAAGAATGCAATTCTTCCCCATAGTGGCAATACAGCATCCTCTCAGTTATAAATATCTTCACTTCAATGAGAAAAGATGATGAAATTCTTTTTGAAGACTCTCAAAGGGCTTGCAGATTTTTAAAAATATTACTGCCACTTTGTTTGGAAGAAATACAGTTTGGTCGTAAAACCATCATTTGTGATTGGATTTATGAATATGATATGCATTTGCATGCTGTGCATGAAAACCCAGTACCAAGGAGTGGTTTCAAACAAGGAAACTGTTGCTAGTTAGAATGTTCTCACCTGTGTTATCATTAACAAATTTCAAGTTCCCTCAACCTGTTGAAAATAAAGGTAATTCAAATGAATCTTCCTTTGCATGAACAGTCTATCAACTTCAAAATTCCTCATAACTTCATTGAATTTTTTCCAATTAGATAGGGAAATTCCTTTTCTATATAGACTCCAAAGTGCTTTTTCTTTTAAAGTCAGATTGGGGAAAAGCATCTTTGTTTTTATGTATTCTATTTGTGGATTGCTAAGCACTTAAAGTCTATCTGTAACTAGCTTAGAACATCTTATCATTGAGCACAGTACTTAAGAGTATGTTTTTTTAAAAAAGAGTTGCCTACTAAATCTAATTTATTTATTCAACAATCCTGATTAAGCATCAAAAAGCTACTACTGGATTTTTATAAAGTAAATAAGTATCTTATATTAAAGAAGCTTACATTTGAGGAAGAACCACACTATCTTCCACAATGGTTGAACAAATATGCACTCCCACCAACAATGTAAAAATGTTCCTTTTTTCTCCACAACCTCATCAGTATCTGTTATTTTTTGAATTTTTAATAATAGTCATTCTGATTGGTGTGAAATAGTGTCTCACGATGGTTTTGATGTGCATTTCTCTAACAATCAGTGACACTGAGTTCTTTTTCATATGATTGCTGGCTGCATGTACGTCTTCTTTTGAAAAATGACTGTTCATGTCCTTTGCCCACTTTTTAATGGGGTTGTTTGGTTTTTTTCTGTAAATTTGTTTAAATTCCTTAGAGATGCTGAATATTAGACCTTTGTCAGATCCACAGTTTGTATAAGTTTTCTCCCATTCTGTAGGTTGTCCGTTTACTCCATTGATAGTTCATTTTGCTGCACATGAGCGCTTTAATATTTCTATGCTATAACGTAGAAGGAAATAAGGGTTCAGTAGAGGTGTATGTAAGATCTTATGCTAAAGAATGGAAAGGGGTAATTAGGACCTGGGGGATCTGGTAAAGCTTCTTGAGAAGTTGTAGTTTGTGTTTGATTTGAACAATTGGTATAATTTTGATCATTGGAAAATGAAGGGAGTGTGAGGGAAGGGGAAGTGTCTGATTCAATAATTTGGAGACTTCTCTCAAATTCAGTGGTAGGCACAGCCAAAATTTTATGAAAGCAAACACATTGGACTGATATTGGAGATGTAAAATGAAGCCCATGGTACACTTTCCAACAATGACAGTAAGGCAACCCTCAAAGAATTTGGTCACTGTCCAAATTATTTGAAGTGAAATAGTTTCCATAGATGAGATCTATATTTTAAATATCCAATATTTCTATACAGAGACCGTGTAAATAACCAATGTTTCTACACAGAGATTGTTCATTTTTACTGTGTTCCTTAAGAGAAACAAGAATTCCTCTATGAAGTAAAATGCAAAGTAGAATACATTTGGCAGAATCATCCCAAGCACACATAAAACAACATCATCACACCAGCTGCTGATCTGGTCCCAGTGTTTTATCCTGTCAATAAGGAAATCCTTGATGTGCTATTGAATATACAGTTATCTTTACAGCCATCTTCATATAATATTCAAGATAGCTTTTACACAGTCTCAGTTATAATATTAGGCTGAGATCTAATGCTTGCTCTTTATTAAAGAGATGATGAACTTGATTGGATGTTTTCTCTACTGTGAGCCAGTTCAGACTCAGAATTCTCCTGGGCAGATTTCACTACCTTTAACTGACTGTAAGTTTAAGATGTTCCTAGCCAAAACCCTATTCTTATCAATTACTGTTCTACACCACTAGTTTTACCCAGATTTAACTCAAGAGCTATTTTCATCAGCTTTCCATCATGTATTGGGCCTGATCTTTGAAATATTGTATCCACTGAACTGCTATCAACCAAGATAAGAAAGAACTGTCTTAAAAGCTCTATCTTGGTTCAAAAGAATACTATTTTCTGACATTAAATATTTCTAAGCTCTTTTACTATTGCTAATCCACACAAGATTATTGGATGTAGTTTCCCAGATTGAGATACATGTTTGGAACAGAAAGAAGGAAGAACAAAAGAAAAGAAGGAAGAAGGGATAGCAAGGAGTAAAGGAGGAAGGAAGGGTGGAAGGGAACTATTGGGCAAATAATTATAAGCCCCTGAAATAAGGTCTGATGATTTTGCCCTTCCCTGGTTTTAAGAAGTCAGGTATGCAAGCTCTATATTAAGGAATTAAATAGTACACTTAACCTGTGAGTAATTTCAGATGCTGGGTTCTAGATGGAGCATTATAAATAAGATGACAGGGACTTATATTATTGCTGAGAAACTGGGTTTGATAAACTAAAGACAGCCATGTATATCAGTCATGCTCCTGGTGAGAACAGGTGGCTCACTGCATAATGAGAGGAACATTCAATAAACTATTTACAAAGCTGTGGATGACATGCAGGGAAGCCGCAGAGAGAGCACAATATCTACAGCTAATAGGAGTAGAAGGCCATTACTGTCCCCGGGTCTAAAGGAGGTAGAACAATCAAAGGAAACAAGAGATAAGAGAGGCTGCGAGGACCAGGCCACCTGGCAGAGCTATAACCTTAGATTAAAGCATGTGGTCATTTCTTGGCAAATCTGCAGGCAGGGAACCAATCTCCCTTTTAACCCTCCCTCTGATGCCCAGAACTGGTTTACCTGATTGGCAAAAATCAGTGGGTGAGGTAACCAGTGAGCAAAGAAACTTGCTATTCTTTTCCAAATAAGTCCCACGAGAAGCAGAGAGTAGGGATCAGGAAATAGAATGAAGAATAGGTCTAAAAGGACTCACAGCAGAAATCCAGTTAGTAATATGGATTAGGCACAGTATCTTAAATCAAATATTTGTGAAGAAAGAAGAATAACAGGAAAAATCTCAAACTCCTTATTTGATCTATAAAAACTCTTTGGCCCTAAAGTCTTAAAATGTAGACAATTTCAAATATTTTGAGTAGAAAATATTCCTAAAATTGTACATGCATAAGCAAGAACACACACACATACACATACCAAGAGAGATACAGAAAAAGGAACTAGTTATTACAGACCCCCCCAAAAATGATGGGGAATTGGCAGACCAGTAACCTTGCTGGCTCTATATACAAAAGGTGGTATGCATGAGGATACTGTTACGGGTTAGAAGGAAGTGAGAAGTTTTGGGAACTGAGACACAAGGAGAGGTAAGGTAATAAAGAAATGGTGCAAAGGCTTTCTTTCAGGCTTCACGGACTTATTGTGAGCCATAGTGCAAGAAAAATCCCAAACTCCTTATTTCATCTACAAAAACTCTTTGGCCCTAGAGTCTTAAAATGTAAATAATTTCAAAGATTTTGAGTAGAAAATATTCCTAAAATTATACATGTATAAGCATGCACATACACACATACACCCACAAAAAGAGATACAGCAAAGGGATCTAGTTATTACAAAAATATTGATGGGGAATAGTGCAATTACTAATTAAAGCATACTTCACTCAAACATGAAGAGAAATCAAGCATCTGATATGATTTGGCTGTGTCCTCAGCCAAATCTCATCTCAAATTGTAATCCCCATGTGTCAAGGGAGGGACCTAATGGTAGGTGATTGAACTATGGGGGCAGTTTTCCCCATGCTCTTCTCATAAGAGTCAGTTCTCATGAGATTTGAGAACTCATTGAGGGGCTCTTCCCCATTCATTCTCATTGTCTTTTTCCTGCTGCTTTGTGAAGAAGGTACTTGGTTCTGCCATCTTTATGGTTTTCCCACCATGTGGAACTGTGAGTCAATTAAACCTCTTTTCTTTTTAAATTACCTAGTCTCACATATGCTCTGTAGCAGTGTGAAAACAGACTAACACAGGAAATTGGTACATTGAAGAGTGGGACACTGCTATAAAGATAACCTGAAAATATGGAAGTGACTTTGGAACTGGGTAATGAGGAGAGGCTGGAACAGTTTGGAGGACTCAGAAGAAGACAGGAAGATGCGGGAAAGTCTGGAACTTCCTAGAAACTTGTTGAATGGTTTTGACCAAAATGCTGATAGTGATGTGGACAATGAAGTCCTGGTTGAGGTGGTCTCAGATGGAGATGAGGAACTACTTGGGAACTGGAGCAAAGGTGACTCTTGCTGTGCTATGGCAAAGAGACTTGTGGCATTTTGCCCCTGTTCTAGAGAAGTGTAGAACTTTGAACTTCAGAGAGCCGATTTAGGGTATCTGGCAGAAGAAATTTTTAAGCAGCAAAGCATTCAAGAGGTGACAGAGTATAAAAGTTTGGAAATTTTGCAGAAGTTTGGAAATTTCTGACCATGTGGTAGAAAAGAAAAACCATTTTTCTGAGGAGAAATTGAAGCCAGCTGCAGAAATTTGCCTAAGTAATGTTGAATATTAATCACCAAGACAAAGGGGAAAATGTCTCCAGGGCATGTCAGAGAACTTCATGGCAGCCCCCTCTCAACACAGGCCCAGAGGCCTAAGAGGGAAAAATTGTTTCGTGGGCTGGGCCCAGGGCCCTGATACTCTGTGAGCCCTTGGGATATGGCACCCTGTGTTCCAGCCACTCCAGCTTCAGCTGTGGCTAAAAGGAGCCAACATACATCTCAGGCCATTGCTTTAGAGGCTGCAAGCCCCAAGTCTTGGTGGCTTCCATGTGGTGTTGGGCCTGTGGGTGTACAGAAGACAAGAGTTGACCTTTGGGAACCTCAGCCCACGTTTCAGAGGATGTATGGAAACACTTGGATGTCCAGGCAGAAGTCGGCTGCAGGAGTTGAGCCTTCATTAAAAAAACCTCTGCTAGGGCAGTCTGAAAGAGAAATGTAGGGTTGGAGTTCCCACAAAGAGTCTACATTGGAGCACTGCCTAGTAAAGCTGTGAGAAGAGGGCCACTGCCCTCCAGACCCGTGTGGTAGATCCACCAACAGCTTGCACGCATACCTGGAAAAGTCACAGCCACATAACACCAGCCCATGAAAGCAGCTGGGGAGTGCTGTATCCTGCAAAGCCACAGGGGTGGAGCTGCCCAAAATCGTGGGAGCCCACCTCTTGCATCAGTGTGCCCTGGATGTGAGACATAGAGCCAAAAAAGATTTTTGAACTTTAGATTTAACAATTGCCCCACTGGATTTCAGACTTGCACAGGGCCTGTAGCCCCTTTGTTTTGGCCAATTTCTCCAATTTGAAATGAGAGAATTTATCCAATGCCTGTACCCCCATTGTATCTTGGAAGTAACTAACTTGTAATTCTCATGCCTCAAGGGAGGGACCTGGTAGGAGGTGATTGGATCATGGGGGCAGTTTCCCCCATGCTCTTCTCATGATAGTGAGTGAGTTCTCATGATATCTGATGGTTTTACAAGGGACTCTTTCCTGTTCACTCTCTTTCTTTCCTGCCACCTTGTGAGGAAGGTACTTGTTTCTCCTTTGCCTTCTGCCATAACTGTAAGTTTCCTGAGGCCTCCCCAGCCATGCTGAACTGTGAGTCAATTAAATTTCTTTCCTTTATAAATTACCCAGTCTCAGGTGTTTCCTTATAGCAGTGCAAAAATTGACTAATACAGCATCTTTATATTTTCTATAACTATCTGATCTCACTCATAAGGTTCAACATGTTAGGTAGCAGAAGAAGGAGAAAAAGTCTACATTAGGTAGCACAGTTGTCATAATCCATTCTACTATACTTTGTTATTATTTCAGAGTGTACTCTTTCTACTTACAAAAAACAAAAAACTAAAACAGCCCCTCAGGCAGGTCCTTCAGTAGGTATTGAAGAAGAAGGCATTGTTATGGGAGATGAGAGGTCCACATATGTTATTGCCCCTGAAGACCTTCTAGTGGGACAAGATATGAAAGTAGAAGACAGTGATATTGATGATCCTCACCCTGTGCAGGCCCAGGCTAATGTGTGTGTTTGTGTCTTTGTTTTTAACAACAACAACAAAAAAGTTTAAAAAGTAAAGAAAAATAAATAACTGTAAAAGTAGAAAAAAGTTTATAGAATAAGGTTATAAAGAAAAGTCCCTTTGTGATGTTCCCACAATGATGAAATCACCTAATGACACATTTCTCAGAATGTAGCCCCATCATTAAGTGACACACAACTATAAATTTCATTATTTTATAACTTCTCAGTTTAAAGTTCTATTAAGTATGTATCAATAACCCACAGAAATCAAAAGCTTTTTAAGGTCTTCAATAATTTCTTAATAGTAAAAAGCATCTTGAGATGAAAAATTTGAGAACTTCTGTTCTGGTCTCCAGGCCCACTTCTTAACATATTTTTTAAAATCATTATTTAGCCACTTCTCTACAAAGCCACAGCCTCACTAGAGAGCTCAAAAAATGAATGCTGACTAAATTTTTCTGTTCTGGGAACCATCAGGGTTCTCTCGCTCTCAGTTTACACTTGAAGATAAAATGTTCAAATCTTGAAGGTAATATGACTCCAATAGGGGAATTTTTAAAGTTCCAGTTCAGTATCTGCAAGATATTCTCCTATCTGAGAGGTCTAGGGAGATGATAAACCAAGTGTGACGTTCTGGGCTCAGGTGGGGCCCCTTCCAGGACCCAAGAAACAAAAGCTGACTGAGAGTTTGGGGGTGGGGGGAGACATTTTTGTCCACATCACTGCCCCATGTCTTTGAAGCCTTCAGGTAGCACAGCTGTGGACAGTATACCAGTCTCCCGAGGGCTCCTGGTATGGGTGCTAGTGAGGAATCTTGATGAAGAAGTTCACATAGTAGATGGTGAACAAAATTTATCCTAATCACGTGGAACTACTAGAAAAAATGTAAAAACATGGAAGCTGACATCGTGGATAAACAGATGGGGTCCAGGTACTGTCAAAAGCCAACTATTAATCTTAATGAAACAACACTTTTACCTGTGGGCTGCTGAAGCCTGAGACATACATACAAACTATGTGCCTATGATCAAGTATTGATACACCATAAGTTGTTATAGAAATATAATACAATCTATATATTGCAGTTGATCAGCCAGCCAAATAATTTAAAGATAAATTATTCTTGTAAACATAGAATAATCTTTATATCAAAAATGTTAATGTAGAAATTACAACAACCAGAATCTGTTATTTTTTGAATGCCAGATATTGTTCTAAATGCTTACTTAGAGTGACTCCTCATCTAATTGTCTGATAAATTCTGAAATATAGATATGATTATCATCCTCATTTTAGACTTGAGGAAACTCAGGAAAGAGGTTTGTCCAAGGCCACATATTAGGAAGTGTTAATAAAATATGCTTTTTAAATTTTTTCTCCCCAAATCTACCTTCACAGCAAAAATCAGTCACTCTGTAATGATACACATTTACGTAAAGCTTCAGTATATCTGTAATATAAAAACTCCATTTCTCAACTCTCCATCACAGCCCACCTGTCTCGTTCATAGACACCCATCTCAAATGGTCCTGAGAAAAGCAATCTGGTTCAATTTGCTAAGGGGGCAAAAATTCCCAGTAAGGTTTAGTGATTGCCACAGTTGGAATGTTCTGAAATCAGGGCCGTGTTCCTGTCATGGCGAATTAGGTCAGCATGGTGAGACATGGAACCATACATAGGATGACGGAATGTAAAAGTACATTATTAGCTGATGTCCTCTCTGTTTTATTTTTCCCCAGTGACATTTAACAAATTGAATGTAAATGTTCAGAAACACACAATGCTCTGTTAGATGGTTTAAAAGACAGAGGAGGAGGAAAGAATAGCACGTGAACCGGCAGGCAATATCAAAATATGACATGGACTATTGTGAACATTTCAGAAAACGTTCTTTTTCTAAGAATGTCTTTTAGAAGCTATCCCTTCAGTAGTCCAGTGCTTTTTAGCTCAAGCTGTTGTTTTTAAGTACGGCAGAACTAATTCTGTAAACCTCTGGTGGTATGATAGAAACATGGATGTTTAAAATATACAACCTTATAACTGGACATGGTGATATTATACAAAATTAATAAAAGTGTGAATATTTTAAACTACCCTATTGAACACTAGAAAATGATTAATTTTTTTTTTTTTTTTTTTTTTTAGTTTTTAAAGATTTTCTTTTTTTTCCCCATAGTCCTCAGATGCTAGATGTCTTCAATAGACATCAGGTCAGAGTCAAAAACTACTGGTCATCACCTACTATTTTAAATCTTATATATCTCAGACAATCAGTAACACAAAATGGTAGGATAGTTTAGTGGCTATACATGGGGGCTCTGTAGCCAGATTTTTTGGTTAGAATCTTGACTCTACCACTTATTGGCTGTGTGACCTTGGGCAAGTTACTTAACTTCTCTGTCCCCCTAGTCCCCTGTAGTGTGAAATAAGTTTAATAATACCTCATCAGAATTTTTATGAGGAATAAATGAGTTAATATACAAAAAGCACTTGGATAACTGCTCAGTATACAGTAGGTACTCAATAAAAGTTACTTATCAGTATCATCTTATAAATGCTTGACTTTTACAGCCACTTTAATCTAAATGTCTTGCAGATAAAACCCAAATGGACCACAACTTCCTTCACCAATGTTAAAGCAAATCAAAACTCAGAGATATATTTAAAAGAAATATAAATCCAAATTCAAAGAGCCTGAAAAAACTTAGATTTTACTGATGTTTTCTTGCAGATACAAAAGTATTCACAGAAAAAATTCTAGCACATGTGCTTTCTGAAATAACATTTGTATTTGCCATATACATTTTAAAAAGACCACCGTGACTATTATATGAAAGATATTGCTGTCCTCTTCAGGCACAGCGCACTCCCCACAGGCCACAGCCTGATATGCCACGCAGGCCCCCAGTCTCCCACAGCCGCTCCCCCAGGCATGGCACCGAGCTTCGCCTCGCTATGGCAGCAGCACGGCACAGCACACTTGACTTCATGCTTGGCGCCAAAGCTGATGGTGAGACCATTCTAAAAGGCCTCCAGTCCCTTTTCCAGGAGGAGGGGATGGCGGAGTCGGTGCACACCCAGCAGGACCTGGCTATTTAGCAACCTACACAAACAAGAATGGCAGCCTTGCCAATTTGAGAATTTACCCACATGGATTGGTGTTGCTGGACCTCCAGAGTTACAATAGTGATGCGCAAGGCAAAGAAGAGATCAACAGTATTTGAAACAAAGTAGAAGAAAGACTGAAAGAATTGAGTCAGGACAGTACTGGGCAGGACAGTACTGGACAGTTCGAGGAAGAGCCATGGACAGATAGTAGCCCACCGCCAGTGGGTGCCTTATTGAATATGACATAGATGAAGTGGTGTATGACGAAGATTCACCTTACCAAAATATAAAAACTCTACAGTTTAAGCCGTTTGGAAATATTCTCACCCTTAGTGGGGATGTTAATTTGGCAGAGACTGATGGCAAAGAAGATTACACTGCCCAAGACATACTCATTCTGGGAGGCAGATTTGGGGACATATTATGTGAAACAGTCAGACTAAAACCAAAGATGGTCACTATGGTGCAGATTGACTAAATGGTGATCCATCGATGGATGTAAGAAACATATGTGAAAATGTGTGGTGATGTCAGGCAGTCTTAAAGGAGACTGTGATCAGGTTCTAATAGAAGATTGTATTCCCGTACTGAAGAGGTACACCAAAGACGGCAGAGAATTTGATTATGTGATTAATGATCTGACAGCTGTTCCAATCGCCACGTTTCCAGAAGAAGATTCCACATGCGAGTTTCTCAGACTGATTCTTGACTTCTCAATGAAAGTGTTGAAACAGGATGGGAAATATTTTACACAGGGGAACTGTGTCACTCTGACGGAAGCACTATTGCTCTACAAGGAACAGCTGGGGCACCTGTATAGTCCTGTGGAATTCTCAAAGGAGATCATTTGTGTCCCTTCATACTTGCAACGGGTACTTTATACTGTTTGAAAGAAAGCTAAACCTTGAAGATGAATATCCCCTAATTACATGGGCTGCAAATAGCTTCCTGACCTCTATATGCTGTACATGGCATTGAAATAAGTCAGGCAATTGAATATGAATTCCTTAAAGTTTTCCTTTTTTTAATTATTATTTTTAATTTAAAAAAACAAACGGAAAATGTATATTTTGATGAGCTCAGGGTGTTATTTTTTTGAAAGTCAGGTGAAGGATGGTCAGACAGCACAGCGAAGACTGCTAAATGCACTGACCTCCTGCCCCCACCCCCAGAATGTGATTTTTGTTCCTTTTTATTTCTCTGTGGGATTTTTTGTTTTAGTTTTGGTAGATCTTCAATTTGGATGTTTGGAGGAATGAACATCGTTGTTTTGTGCTGGAGGGACAATATTGATGGTGTTTCTTTACACCCAAATTGAGTTAGATACTAAAATTTGGTGCTCATAAGAGTTAAAAAATGAATAAGAATTGCTTCAATTAAAATTACAAAAGAGACAATAAAAAAAGAAGGATATCATGAAGGAAGCACTTAAGAGTCGCTGCAGTTGTTCAAACCCAAGATGAGGCTGGAATGGATAATAATCATGGAAACAGAGATGCAGAAAAGCAGAGACTCTTCACCAAATATTTAATAAATATGATGTGGAGCTGTTTCCCCACAGATACAAATGTATAGCCATAGAAAGGAACAAGCTTGAGTGAAGATGTGGAGAAACTGGAACCCTCACACATAGCTAGTGAGATTATAAAATGCAGCCATTTTGGAAAACAGTTTGCTAGGTCCTCAAAACATTAAACACAGAGTTACCATGTGACCAGAAATTCTATTAATACTCTTAGGCATATACTCAAAAGAATTAAAAAGATACGTCTACATAAAAAAAAACTTGTACACAAATGTTCATAGCATAATTCATTACATTAGCCAAAAACTGGAAAGAAACCAAATGTCTATCAACTGATGAATGGAAAAATAAAGTGCAGTATGTGCATGCCATGAAATAGTATTCAACAATAAAAAAGAATGAAAACAATTTTGTGAGACAGGGCCTCACTCTGTTGCCCAAGCTGGAGTGCAGTGGCATAATCATGGCTCACTGAAGTCTCAACCTCTCAGGCTCAGGTGATCCTCCCACCTCAGCCTCCCAAGTAGCTGTGACCACAGACATGCACCACCACATCCAGCTAATTTTTTTGTATTTTTTATAGAGACAGAGTTCTGCACATTGCCAAGGTTGGTCTTGAACTCCTAGGCTCAAGCAATCTGCCTGCCTCAACCTCTCAAAGTGCTGCAATTACAGGTATGAGACACCACCATGCCCTGCCAGGAATAAAATATTGATAAATGCTACAACATGGATGAACCCTGAAAACATGATGTTAAATTATTTTTAAAAAGTCAGATACAACAAGTCACATATTTGATGACTCCATTTCTATGAAATATCCTTAGTAGGTAAATCCAAACAGAGAGTCCATTTGTGGTTGCCAGGATGTGGGAGAAGGAAGACTGGAGAGTGACTGCTAATGGTAAAGAGTTTCTCTTTGGGATAATGAACGTGGTCTGAAATTAGATAGTGGTGATAATGGTATTACTCGGTGAACACATTAAAAAAAAATCTTTGAAGTGTACATTTTAGAAGTGAGTTATACAGTCTTTCCCCATACCCCACTGAAGTTGTTAAAGTACAGAAAAATTCGCTTAAATAAAAAAGATATCTAAAGAGCTATTTCTTTACCTCTTCAAAAATAAACGATTTTTAGAAAAATACCCTGAGAGTTCCCTTATGAAATTTTGCTTGAGGATAAGGAATTTAAACTTCTGGCAATGTAGACTAACAATATTGGTTATCTTCTGGGAGATGCAGCCTATAGATAACAGTGATTACTTAGTGATGTTTTACCAACAAATAATTCTCAGATCAACCACAGAAAGGAAGAGTAATTAAAAGTTAACCAACGTCACCAAAGAATAAGTCATTTTTTTCATAATACTTAAAGCAGAAGGGGACTAAAGCTTAAAAATGAAAGATATTCTTATACAATTAGAATGATCACCCCAGGAAAAACTGGCACCATGTCTGTTGGGGTGAAAGAGGACTGATATTATAAGCTTTCTAATCTGTTTAAAAAGTGAATTGGACACGCTTAACACTCACCAAGTCGTTTCATGGTCACTGAAACTTGCACACCCTTGAGCTTTATACAAGAGAAAGATGCACCCAAATACTTGGAAGTTGAAAACCAAGATTTTCAGCTTCACAAATTGCAGCATTATAATATATTTTTAAGTCTATTATGGGCTATAGGTATTTTACTAGATACTTTTCTTAATTCATTTATCTCAGCTTAATAACCTTAGGTATATTGCTACAGAAGGAGGCTCGAATATTCTTGCCTTTTTTCATTGTAAAGTCCATAAACACCCAAAAATACACCAAAGCTCTTGAAAGTATACATACAGATTATTAGATGAAGAATGATACATGATCAGATAGTTTTTTTTCAATTTTACGTCTATCACTTTTAGTCTCTTTCTCATTCTGTTGTGAACCAAATAACTCTCTACAATAGCTCTGAACATTATCAGGCTATCCTCTCCCATTCAAATTGTGAAGGGGGAGAGATGGAAACGACAGAGAAAAAAATAACACTCTGCCATAGATTCTGTTCTAGGATTATGAATTTTTTTCAGTTAAGTGTACAAGGTTATCAAGGTGGTAATTTCATATTTGCTCTGAAACACTGGAAATACCGAGAAACTTAAAATATAGGTGTTTGGCTGAAAGAATGAGCTGGAATCAGTCCTAAATACATTTTGGCAGAAAGAATAGGAACTTGCTTCTTCAAATCTTGTAATGATGCCAAATGTTCTTTCCTTCATCGACTTTTTATTAAAAATGTTCACCTTCCAAGTATAAAATAATAATAATTAATTAAAGGTAGTACAGCAAATGCTGTATATTTTTTCTAAAATTTCCATGCCAAGTTGACTCAACCTTTATGCTATAAAAACATATTTATATTTTCTGTAATCAGTTAAATGAATGTATGCTAAGCTAATCATTCTCCTTAGGCCTAAAGTAGGTTTGGAGGCTTTTTTTTTTCTTCTTAAGTGGAGAATGCTTTTCTTTTTCTTCTGTTTTCTTTTTCAAATGTACCTGTTACATTTTTACCACCACATATCAGGCTCAGTTTTATGTCCAAACAATCTTCTTCTAGGCATTTGTGAACATCTGCTATCATATTTGGTCTCCTAATAAAAGAATTATCAGAGATCCATGGGTGTGAAGATCACAATTTTGTGGCTTCAAAAATAGGAAATAGGACACAAGTGATCCTGAGAGGTAAATTGTCCAAAGGCAGCTACCTGGGAGATATGGTGCCCAGTGGAAATGACACTGTCTTTCTATTTAGAAAAACCTGGAGTCAAATCCTAACCACCGTGTCCTATTTCCACCCTCATCTCCCTGGCTATTTTCTCAGTTGTAAAAAGATGTAAAAGCTATATATTTGTCTGGTACTTTTTAGCTCTACTTCCTTTCTATCTGATGGCACCTTCATTTTGCATGACATTATATACTATGGCAATTTTTTTCTGTTACATTCTAAGCTTTGATAGCAATTGTATTAATGGCATAGTTCTATAAAAATTGTAAAAGTTATTATGTAAAGAAATCAGTATGGATGAGGAGAGAGCTTTCTGATAGGCTCCAATTTTAAAGAAACATATTCAACAAAACAGGTAAAGTCCAGAGAGATGGCTGACAAAGACTAACAAAAGGATTTACAAAGCATCTATAAGTTGAAGAAGGTCTAGGAGGAATAAACCCACTGCTTAAGATCCTTGGAAACTTGAACTCTTCAATTTTGCATATGTGTCATTGTGAAGAGGAGGATATCAACACTAAAAACAATTGCTTCTGATGTTAGAGCTCTGTGATTCTACGATTTATACTCTATCGTTGGTTCCAACACATGCCTGCCACATAGCAAACACTCACTGGAATGTAGAATGAATGAATGACCAGCATTAACATTTTCAGAACTGCATGACTTTAAAAAGATACAAATTTGAGGAAACGTAAGTTACATCAAGGAGTTCTAAAATACAATTAAAGCTTAGAAAACCAAAGAGTCCTTAGAACAATTACCTCAAAGAAATGACACATTCAAAGAGGAAAGGAAAAATTCTAATTGATAGGATAAGTATGATTTTAACATTGGAAGATTCTTTCAAAGAGATCATGTGTAATTTTAAGAAAGGTAGGCACAGATAAAATCAAAATAACCCCATCTACCTCTAATTATACCAGAAATATCTCAGTTCCCAAATCTGATTTCTTATGGTCTTGTGGTTAGAGTTACATTTTGCTTTATACTCTTCTCCCCAGGAGATACAAGAAATTATGTCTATAATTGCATTGTATTGTTGGTATTTAGCACATCAAGTCTTTAATTTAGTGAATAGATAAACAAGCAAATTAAATGCTAAACTTCTTTTTTCCAAATAAATATTATTCCATTTACTCCAAATATATCAACAATGTATTCCCATAGGGGAAAAAAAAAAGAAAAAAGTTCCAAGGAAGCTGAGTGGAAACTTGTGATGAGGGAGATGTCAAAGAATAGGTTCTCCCCATGACAAAAACCCTGTCCTAAGCCATCAGGAACTTGTAGAACCAGCAGTTCCCTCTTCATGTCAACCAAGCATCCTTAATGATGTTTTGCATTTCTTTTGGCAACAGGCCACTATATTTTAACATTTGACATACTCCTTCCCTTTTGCCTAGCCCTGTAAGTCACAGGACATTTTTCTGTGCCTAGAAATCAATTCTGTTCTCCTCCTTTTCTATTACTCACATAATAAGATACTAGGAACCAGTCAACAATCTCACACTTCTACCCTTCACACTGCAACCTGAAAACTGAAACTACAACTGCAACCACAAATAAAGTTGTACTGCAACCTGAAATTATAACTTCCATGTTAATATAAAACAATTCCTATTTTTAAAGTCTATAAATTAACTTTGCTTTGTTTGAAATGAGAAGAACAAATTAAAATAGAAAATCAACAAAGTTTTAGTAGGTTGATATATCTTCAGCATTGTAGAAATCTCTCTGAAGAGATTTTTGTCTTAATATTTAGCATTTTCGGAGCTCTTGCTATGTGTAAGGTATGGTAATTGGTGTCACGAGGAAGACAGAAGAAATGTCCCTGCCACATGAAATCTATACTCTAATTGCAGAAACAAAACCATCGAAAGGATTTTAAGTTGCACAGCATAATACAATTACATTCTTGGGAGTAGAGGACTTGTTAAATGAATGGAACAGGGAAAAAATACTAATTCAGAGTTATAATTGAGAGCATAAAGAATCACTTGGGCTGGACTGAATTTGGAAGGCTTCACAAAGAAGAAAGGACTTGCACTGTGTTTTGAATGATGGATGGAATTTATGGAGGCAGAGAGAAAGGAGTGCCTTTCAGGCCAGAAAAATTGGTTTAAGCAAAAGCATAAAATTAGAAAAGTTCAAGGCAGGTTAGGGCAGAGTTTACCTGGAGTACAATGCCAGGGAAGTGACTAGTTAGAGCTGTCTGCAAAGGTTGCAGTGATGGTCAAGGTCTTACACTGTGAGAATCAGCCACTTAGACTTCTGGTAGGCTGTGGGGAGTCACTGAAGTCTTCAAGTAGGAGAATGACAAGACCGAAGGAGTGTTTTATGACCAACTTGTCAGCAATATGAATGATGAATTGGCAAAAAGAGAGACTACAAGTAGGATGAATAATTATACTTAAAAAGCTTCTACAATAGGAGAAATGGGGAAGATGATAAGAAACTCCACAAGAATGGTGGCACCAGTAGAAGGGAGGATCAGGGAAAGAAATGGAATCAGGACACATTTGTGTGGTGGTGGATTTTGCTTTTGGCAGTCTTGAGGAGTTTATTTGGGTAGACCCGGGGTGAGAGGCCTTGCACCTAGAAGAAGGTGTTGGATCTCTTGGTGCTGGTGTAGCTTGTGCTGGTGATGTGGAACCCAGCAGGCCAGTGGAAATTTAATCTTGGAGTTACGGAAATGCTTGGTGGGTGGCCAATGGCACTTGCTAGCCAAGATCTCCTCCACCTTCATGATCTGGATCTACTGGATCCAGGCACAGTGTCGGGCACCCATTTCTTGGTCTGTGGAATGGGGAGGGGAGAAGGTTACTGCATTCACTGGGTTCTGGGCATTTGGCAAACCTCCTATCAAGTGCCTGCCCAATGACCTGGCACACCCTTTCAGGCACAGCAATTGTCTGGGGACCCCAACTTGGGGCTGACTTGGGGACTAAGTGGCTGCAGCTGCTGGTCCCAGCAGGAACTTGCCACGAGGGGGTATAAAACCTCCAAATTCACTTTAAGGGGCATGACCACAGCTCTAGGTGATGAGATTCTTCGATAGACATTGTGAAGAAATAATTAACAAACAATGGTGACTGGTAAGACGCAGGAGACAAAGAATGCCCATGATATCAAACTTTAGAACCTGAATGACTAAGACAATGTCTTACACTTCTGTAGCATCCTAAAATTGATTTGCAAAGCATGTTCATCCTGGAAATAAAGAAATGGAACCTCTGAGAGTAAACATTATTCCCTTGGAGGATGGTACAAAATGTTCTTTCAACTACCTAGTAGATACTTTAAGGGTGATGCTAGGCTCATGTCCCCCTGCTCAGCTATGGACATGGCTCTTTATGTTCCTCATACTTATACTGAATCATCCATTCCTCTTTTGATCAAGCATGGATCAAACTGGGCTGGGTGATGAAGACCACATCTAATTTGATTGCACTGTGGTCTGAGAGATTGTTTGTTATGATTTCCATTCTTTTGTATTTGCTGCAGAATGTTTTACTTCCAGTTATGTGGTCAATTTTAGAATACGTATGATGTGGTGCTAAGAACGTATATTCTGTTGATTTGGGGTGGA